>JAOBRC010580898.1:0-11055 GCA_027575255.1 Scolionema suvaense
ATCATGCTAGATCGAGGGTACTGGAAGGGATGTGTCTCCAAACTTGGGCGTTGTGAAAGACGACCAGATAGATAGATCAAAGCATCAAATATTTTCAGTTCAGCCTGAATTATATGCTTAAATTTTTTGGTGGTTTCAAAGTCCATTTCTTACCATGTGTGTATTTTGTTGAGGTTTTGAATCACAAGAGCATAGTTTCTCGCGCTTTAGAACACGACGCGAAATGAAGTTACCACAGTCACTGTTTTATAATTCAGCATTTACAAAATATGTTGAAATGGTCTCGTAAAGCTATGTGCACCAGTGAAAAAGCAGATTTCACAAAACCAAATAAAATCCTAAATAGAAGTTGGGAAACCGAGAGACTAGACTGTGTAATACCAGGAATCCTTCTTTAATCTACGAAACAGAATGAGCAAAGCGTTCAGAAGAAGGTAAAGCTCAACTACGAGAAATGAGTACCTACGTGGAGAAGTATTTGCACGTATGCATGCCCTTTCGTGCAGGGAATTTCATCAAATTGTTTGGCATTCGATGGGTTCCTTGAAAACAATACATGAATAAACTTGACTACCTGTTCCAGAATTTCTTCGCTAGCTTTTCAAAAACATACACTAAGAGGGTGATTTCAAGAAAGAGAACACCAATGCATTATAGTTATAGTGGTTACCTTGAAGAGTTTGAGTAGCACAAATCATGAAAATTTTCCACAGCACAGAAACAGATCGACCATCTCCAAGTAAAAAGGTAAATAATAAAAAAAGCAAGATCAATTTGAGAATGTGAAAATTTAATGACTATGGTCTCCGCCTTTAACACTCGTGGCGCCTGGGCTTCTAGTGGCTTAGCATTCGAGGTGCCTGGCCCTTCACAACCAAGACAAAACTAAATCAGAACTCAATCGAAACAAAAAACACAGCACAGCCAAACCTACCACCTTCAACAAAAAAGTGAAGAACAGAAAAAAAACGGGACCAATTTGAGAACATTAAAGGTAAGTGACTATGATCACTGCCTGAGCACTCATGGTAACTGGACTATTGTAGGCTTAACACTCGAAGTGCCTGGCGCTCCACAACCAAGTCAGTAACAGATCAGAACTCAACCAGAAGAAAGAATATACCACATCTTTAAACAAAAAAAGTAAAAAACAGAAAAAAACATGATCAGTTTTATCTATGCATGGTGGATCATTTTAATCCTCTTTTGAAACCCAAATCATTTATCATGCAGTGAGCAATTTCTTTACCACGGTCAAAGCGATCCTCCAGGAAAAGTGTAAGTAAAGTTAGATAATCTACTAATTACGTTTATAAAACAAAACTGATTTCAATTTCCCCTAATTGGCAGTATTTTCAAAGAAATATTCATTTTTTGTCTCACAAAATTAATCCAAAGCTCCGTAGAATAATGAGATCATTAAGTTGGAGTAAATTACTGCAATCGTTTGCATGATTTGTCACCTAAAGCAGTCCCCTTTACCCGTGCACAAATACAACACACAGCACCCAGCAGCTGGTATTTTCATGGAGAAATCCGCTTGATAGTAGTAACAATATGTGCATGTTGCATATAGTTTGCACAAGACGATCGCATGTACCTCTATCCCCAATGACCAGGACTTTTATTGGCAGCAAATACCCCAAAGGCCATCATGATGATTTTATCGTGAGAATGCCTCTGCCAGTTGTTGTTTTGTCGAGGTCTGTCGATTGCTTTCTGTAGATACTGTTAGAGTACAAACATGAGGTCACCATCCTAAGATTGGCTTTGAAATAGGATACTAACTAACTGACGTCCTATATCTGTTGAGCATGGTACGAAAATAATATATTCTTCAAGAATAATGCCAATTGCAGGTAATTAAAGACGCCTGTGACGGATAAAATCGAGCCGCGCATACTTAGCCTGACTCCATTCTTTTCTTGCCTCGATACACCAACCAATGCTATTGTGCCACGTCTGACGAGAATCTGGGACGTAATTATTCTCAGTCAGTGGCTTTGGAAGTTTGTTTACATGGGTTACACCACTCTGCTTCGAAGCTTTGATGGCAGCAAGCTTACTGGAGGTGATCATGCTGATAAAAAGGAAAGAATGGAGGAACAAAAAGGCCACCTGCTCAATGAAATAATACGCTGGCTGATCCTATTATGAGTTGAGTGAGCTATTGCCGTAGACAGGTCGTTTTGGCTCGAAATCGGCTTGTTTTTATAAACAGCCAGTGGAGAGGCGGTATGTGAGATGTCGTGAAAAGGGAAATTGTATTCTGACTTGCTATTTGAGATTTGTGTTGAATAGTGTTGTGTCCGGCTATGAGCAAGCAGTCCTTTTCGGCTTATGTTTGCGCAGATGCAGTAGTTCGTTATGGTAAGTGTTAGCAGTGTTTATTTATGCAACAAACTTTTCATGATGAATAATTTGCTGACCAGTCCTTCCGTCACAGGCGTCTTTAAACTATCGTATTTATGAAGGATCGCTATCATCTCCAGTGAGGAAATACACGAGGGACAAATTAACACCTAACGATCGAAAGTACCTCATCTGAACTTTTGGAAAAAACGCTTGAATGCGGAAAGCATCATTTTAGAGCTTACTACAGACAACATTGCTGTTGTGCATGTCGTCATGTACAGATAAAGACAAAACGCTTTCTAATTTGACGATCAAATCCTTGTCATTTTGTGCTGCATTTAGCTCCAGTGCTATCAGTCACAATTAATCAGCAGTACGAGAAATAGCTGCTATACGATGATTTCATCTTTAGTGCATACGTATATACATTAACTGTCTCTGCGGAAACATTATTTGGCGCTAGCTAACATGAATTTCACTTCTCTCTTTGCCAAAAAAAACTTCCATGACTGACAAGAGGAAGAATACGGGTGGTTAAATCATTACATGGTTGCTACAAATTATTTGCCTATTAAATGTTGCATAAACGAAATTGGTGCTGTAGTAACATGCGTAATTGAAGTTTTACGGTTGCAGAGTAGAGTTACGTGTTTAGAGAAGTGGTACTGACTGAAAGTAGACAGAAAAAGTGAACCTTCATGTAAGTCGTTTTTCATTACCCCCATACTGTATATGACATTATATAGCCTGGAAAGTTAAAGGAAAACTCCACCAAAATATGAAGTGAGTTTCTGTCGATGTCATGATGGCCGCTGATCTGTGCAAGCCTCAAGAAAAGATTGTTGCACTAATGTGGAACGAATTTCGGGAGAAAAAAGTTCCAGATTCTGAACCGGAAAAAGCGCCAGAAAGCGCCAGTTCTCCAGAGTAGACCTTTGTTTCGTGCGATGAACGACACGTCCATTAGTCTGCACTCAATATTATATTGCCCCAAGCCACCAGAACGCGCTCAACTGCACTCACTATACAGGACATTGCTGTAAGCTATGAATAATAAATAAATCTGATCTTATCGTTGCCCGTGTTTCGTTTCAAGCAGTGTATATGTGTGCAATAAGTCAATGTATCGTGTGTGTTTCGTGAGGCAACGTCTGGAGCAAGGAGGCTATCATAGAGGTAAAGGAACACTTTTCCACTTGAAATGAGTAAATGAAGGCATATTCGTAGAATTACGAAATACGTATCATGAAAAGATGTGCATGAATGATGGGCTGTCGTTAACGTCTTCCATATGAGGCTTATATTTTGGTAGAGTTTTTCTTTAAGAGAACGGCAATTTTCACCCTTTAATTCACGGGGATGTTCCCATTTACTATAGTTCATGTAAGTCACAATTCTTGTATAGTATATGGGGTTCTTTAAAAGAATTGCAACAGTTTTTGACATGGATACAGAGATCCTCGTAAATTTTATGGCCAAGTTCTAGTTTACTATTTTTCGTTTCAAGTTACTTCTTTGTTGTATTAGAGAAGTTATAAGTCTTCGATAAGGAAGCATAAGTTCTTTATCGCATAAAACAAGAGCTAGACAACGCATTTTTAGCTGCCCATTACGCTGTTGTCTCAAATCACGAATAAACTAGAAAGCTAACGAATGCAGTGTTGCAAGGACGAAAATGAAAAGAATAGATCAAAAGTCAAGGGAGTCCAATGCATCAACCTGTAAACTACACAAGCTCTGCACATATGTCTTGAAGAATGGGCCAATCGTCGTACTTATCACAACGAATGGCACTTGGGACATCGCGAGCTCGACCTGAAAATTTGAGAAGATCCTCGTCTAAATCGTTGCTCTTAGGATTATGTGCAACCAAGAAGGAGGTCAACACAAATCTCTTTCGAACTAGATCATGGATCCCTTGTGTTGCACATGCATAATCCAACTGTTCACAGCCACCAAACTGAAAAGGTGAAAAGCGATCCTCTGGTATTATTTGCGACATTGGCATCTTGTACGGTACAAAGACAACATCTTTTCACATTTGTCGACGCCACCCATGAATGAGTTATAAATCTTCACAGCACTAGGTTGGGGTATGTCAATGTTCACACGTGTCTTTTCGTCAAACCGTTTACATGCACCTACTGGTTGTTTTCGTGCAAAAATAGATAGCATAAGTACAGTGCGATTGACAAACCACTACCAGTTATGAAGATGAATCAATGAATTCCGTGCTGTAACGGCGACGTTCCTTCTTCATCTCTCTATCAGACGGTATAGGGCAATACCTTGATCGCATTTTATTCAATGTTGACACAGCGCAGATGTTCTTGGTAAGAAATGCCATCAACTCAAGGGAGGCAAAGAAATTGTCAAAGGACACCTTGTGCAGCTTTGGTGCCTGATCATTCACCAGTCTATATCTACTTCAAAATCGTTTATAAAACCTGACACCCCTGCTCGGGCCCATAATTTATAGCCTTTTGATATGTACCGCTTCAATGTGCTGGAGCCTTCGAACGGCACAACATGTTCATCAATGGACATCATGGTTTCTGGCCTCACTAATGTCTTTGATTTACACCGGAAGTGGTCTACAAGAGGCTGGATTTTGAAGCAGGTGTTATAAGCTGCTGTACCTCTGTTTGGAATTTTGGTGTTGACGTTATAATGCATAGTGCATGACTTGTATAACATCATTGAATCTGTTGTAAGCCATAGCATCTGCGATCAAGTCAAAACGTGTAGCAGCCTGCCAATGCATAAATACGCCTATTGGGTAACTTTGCAATACACATGTAAAGCACTATAGCCAGAGCTTCTTTTATTTCTTGTTTGCTTAAATCGTCAGTAAGTCGTTTGCTGAAAGTCAAATTTCTCCAGTTATTGTACATAGCAGTTTCACACATGCGTTTACTTAATGCTAGATTACTGTGTGGTTCTGTCAATCTGTTCCTGATTTTGCTAAGAGTTACTGACACCACATATCCATACTTGTATATCCATATCGTACTCATGCTCAGACTTTAGATTTTTTTCTGGATGCATTTCTTTTTCAGAGAATCCAGAGAGGAAGAAGTGGCTTAGGCTTCTGCTCCTGTGAAGCTTAAAAAGAGCCCATAAGGCGAAAATACATCTTTGCCAACTTTGTGCTTCCTGCTCCACAAAGCAGAACGGTATGATATGACGTGGATAGAATACATTGTATTTCTATAGATATCATCAATACCCGAACAGGTACGCATCCGTATGGTCCATAGCTTAAAAATAAATGAATTCTGACAACCGGAAAGAAGTACGTTTTTCGCGTTACATTTCAGTATCCGAAGCCTTATATCATCAAGAATAAACCTAGTATACGAACCATGTACATCTTAGAAATATTAGTTAGAGTATCAAGAATATACGAAGAAATTTGAGGTCTTAATATCTCACTGCCACTTAGCTTTGTTTTCCGTCACAAGACGATGTCGGCATCAGACTGAGGGAATGACCACGAAATAATTCGGATATTTGTGGGTGTCTCTGTACTTGCTACATATGTACTGATATACACAGCTAAGAGAAAATTACACATGGTGGATACCATATTCTGTTTGAAGCAACACTTTAAAAAGTTTCAAACATAATAACAAAAACAGGAGGCATAAAGATTGGAAGAAAACGAACACAGAGCAGCCAATGGTTTCTTTATTACTTGCAGTCAATACTGATGACGATAACGTATCATGTTTATACAAAGGAAATATTTCAATGTATGCTTCCCAGCTAATGAACCTTTCTCACGGAACGATCATTGAAAGGACTGAACCACGCAAAGATATAAAAAAAAACAAAAACAACGAACATATATTCACGATTCGCAAACCTATGATGAATCAATGCAATTGGAATCAACTCGAGGTGATGGCACCGGGGCAGCAGGATGCCTCTTTCGTACCAGACTTTATTGATCTCTGGACAGGTGCAGCCCCGAAGCTAAGGTGAGGCATGGCGAGGCAGTTCCCTCACCTACGCTTGTAAATTTGAGATTATTGCCCCACTAACACTATTTTGCTTAAGCACTGAAATCAGCTTATTTCTGTTTCAGTTCTTATTTCACTCATGTTGAGATGAAGTAGTTGGATTGGAGTTTGTCATACCAACATACCCTTATTAGAATTTCGAGTGATTATGCTTCACCTCTTTCTATAACACACGATTGTCAATATATCTCCTCAAGACACCAATTTCTTTGTCCGTCATGACAACGTTAATTTTCTAAATGACGGTATTGTATTTTTTTTTTTTAATTAGTGGCACTGGACGTATCAGCAATAAATAGGAGTATCGGAGCTAAACAGGCAATTTTTGTGCTGGAATATTGAATGAATGCAATGATACGATAGATATACACAACAGCCATGCACCCGATGTGTCAAAATAAAATCTCCGCGACATTTCAAAAAAAACTTAACTGGGTGTATACCAGGAAAACAAAAAGTAGCTGGTATGTTGAAGTTACATAAGATATGCAATCAATTGAATGATGTGTCCATGTAATTTTGATCAATCTTAAAACCACCTCTTCCATGCAAATTGACGACGAAAGAACTGCAAGCATCATGAGCAACGTCTCGATCCCTTCGTCAAGAAAAGCAAAAGAGGTGAAACTTGGTGACTTTTAGTATCATTTGACAGGATAGAAGATGAGATAAGGACTATGTGAAAGTTTTTGATCAGATCAATTTTCTGAGGGCGTTTTTGCAGGTACCTGGACCAGTTTTTACCCAAACTTTGACTTTTGACATTTGCTAGAACCGCTATGAATGTGGCAAAATATTTCCTAGTAGCTTAGGCTTAAAGAACATAATTATTTTTAGAGTAATTTAAAAGAAATGTGAAGATTAATGGTTGTAATCTGGTACAGCTTTGGGTACCTTTTTCGAAATTTTGATTACGTAGGCGTAAATTTTTTCTAACGTCAGCAAATGTGAACTTTTTGGTAAATTTTTAGTCCATTTTCTAAAACTTCATATCCTCCAGCAGCCTTGTGCCAAATTTTCCGCTTTTAGTATGCTTTATTCAGAAATTACGATCAGAAGGGGTTTATTTTCCCTAGGAATGATAGTTATAACAGGGTAAGTCATCAAAGGTCAAGTGCAAGTACGATTCACCAAGGGACCTCGTGAGTTTTCGACCTCTGGGAAGTTTCTCTAAAATAGCTTGTACTAGTTGCGTCCCCCCATAGAATAGCATATTTTATTCTTTTGCTGAAGCTCATCATTTTAGTTTTGCTTGCCTCACACCTGCCTCGTCAAAAGGAACACCCTAGCTTCAGTGCCAATCAGAGAGTGGAAGAAATGGCTTCGGTCAAATATCGCTTGCTGTGTTCGCTGGTGCACAAAACAAAACGATTAACTCGATCAAGGGCAGCTCTAAAGCAAGACCCAAGTACTCGCCAAACTCTAAATTTATCTAATTTCACGTCAGAAAATATTGGCATAGCCTCAGGTCTATGTGAGACGATGCTTGAGGAAGAGAATAGTATGGTCAGCTCCACTGGTTTTAAATTATAAATTTCGAGTAAAAAATATTTGTTGATTTTCTGTTCTTCTGCTTACCTGAACTACGTAGGTCATCCGTTCAGCGTACTCCGAATGCAAGCTCCGTGCACCACATGCCAAGTGAAAGCGCGCCTCTCCGTGCAAAACAAAATGGCTTCTGTGACCTAGCACTAGGATTCAGTCCTCTGCAGTGCAGATTATTTTACCCAGTGATGGTATCAACAACAGGGGTTTCGTTATCCCAAAACAGGAAAAATTATCTGATACGAGTCTGCCTGAATTGCGCAAATTTATCTTGGATTTCCTAAAACGGGAATTTCTGGAAAAATATTCACCTATTTTGATATAAGTAATCCTGGGCGGGAATTTGAATTTTTGCAGTGGCTATATGTGCTAGCGTGAAGGCTCTTAAACATCTGGGTAGGGTATAGTGTCGGGCCCGTAAACCGCAGTCAGCTTCTTAAGTGCTGACGTTCAGATGGTTGTTAATACCTGCCAGCCCAGGTACTGAAGTCTAACTTCTATCCTTCATAGTTTGCGCCAAGAATCAATGTTGTCAGTTTCTGTTTCGTTTTTACATTTGTTTTTATCGTTGACAGATGTCATAGCCCGAAGAAGGGGAGAGTGTCACTCTCTGTACTGCAATTGACGCTGCATTTATATTGCATCTACAACAAAGTGGCGCTTGGAAAGCCGGTGTAAAAAGGTTAATGCAGTCGGGAAGACACCATTATCGGGAATCTTATTTTATGATATTAACTTTCCCCATCTCTCCTCAGTCCTAGACGTTACTAATTGTTTCTTGATTTTCTGATAATTCTCCTTACCGCTGTCCCATACAACGAGAGAAAATAATTTAGTTTCGAACTTAACTCCAACCGAAACACTTCTGATAAACGTATTTAGTAGATGTTACTATCTGATACCAGCTTCGGCATAAATGCGTTGGTCGAAAGTCGAAGATGAATACAAAACACTATCCTCCAAATATGTCACATTTTTCTCAAATTTAGTTGATTAGTCAAAAGTTGCTCATAATTCTCTTGTGTCTGCGCCCTATTGGTTTGCAAAAAGGGTCTTGGTTATTTCTGTAGCTGCACGTGACACAAAACGGGCTACTTAGACGCTACCTGTTTCCTCTTATTTAGCTTGAGAGAGATTTCGCACCCTGACTGTCATGGCATATGCTGCAACAATCGCATATCTTCTGTTGTTTGCTCACACATCGGCTCAGCAACCAGCAGTAGATCCAGCTGGTAAGTCTATTCATAATTATACTAATTTTGTTTGCTAAAAACAAGGCCGTTTACTAAAAAAAATATTTTGTCATACGGAGTGCGAAGCCCATACATAAAAGTATATCTAAAGCACAGTTCCATTCGGCCAAAGGTTACGATTTACCAATTCGTACGCGCCTGTAACCTAGCTACTTCATTTACTCTTCCAGTTGCCTTGCAAAACCAGTAAAATGTGAAGTCCTTGTCCGGAGATAGGAGCAAGCTGTGCGCCTACCCATACACATGCAATCAAAGTGAGACGAGCGAAACTTCACACATGCTGAAAGCCGCTTTGGTATGCAATCGCTCGTGCAGTTTCTAGACCATGGGCCAGCCTGGGTGCAATTGACCAATATTTCTGCTGAAATGAACGAATCTCTCAATTAGAGATAGATATCATCAACTGCTTCAATATTCACAGGCTGCTGTTCAAAACCACAAGCCAGCACCGAGCGAAAGAAGACGGCACTTACAACCTGCAACCCGGCACCTGCAACCCGACACCAGTATTTTAATTGCTTTTACCTATAGATGATAGGTGATTCATGCATACTGTCAATGTATGTAGGTTAATCCACATTGATACATTGAAAAAAATAAGTAGCTCTATAGCCAACGATCTTGAAATACAACGTTGTTACAGCTAAACGTCGTAGATGAAAAGGATGCTATTCATTTAGTTACACACCGATCAACCCTTTCAGAAACATATTGTCGACCTTCACAAAATTCATTTAGTAATCAACTTATCATAACAATGAAACGAATCAACATCTTACATACGGTTGTCAAGAGGGTCTAGTTTGGCTCACTCTTTTCGTCCCTTCACAAAAGGAATATGAGAGTCCTAAGTCTCCATCTAGGAGGATTGCCTACTCCTAGTCATTAAAATCTATAGGACTGAAATAGTAGAGTTTTTGGATTGTGGCCACCTACGAGTGTACATGTTGTGAACACTTCTCCCCCATCTGAAATTTTCGACGGATTTGTGTACACTGCCATCATAATCAAAACACAAAAAGGAATGCAATGACAACTTGAACACGATGTGATGATGTCTACAATTGAAGAATTTACGAAATTCGTTTTCCATTGCGTGAAACTTGCTGTTCTATGATCCAAACTGAAGTATGTGCTATCATGGAGGTTTAATTATACTTCCGTGGTTCTTTCGTCTAATCACTCCTATTTCTCTGAAATTGTACTGACAAGGAGCAAGACTCAGACCCAAACCCCATCCGATGGTCACTATCCACTGCTTCACCTTTTTTATAAGCGTAACGTTTGTGCGCGTTGATAATTTCAGATTTGTCAAAAGATTGAAAATGGATCAAGCATATCTTCAGGCTAGCAATGAGGTTCTTCATCGATAGTATATAAGATCTTTACTCAAAAATATAAAGGTATGTTCTGGAGCTTGCTTAGTTATGGTTATGGAAAATCTATCCTTTTATTCTTCATAACACAATCTACATGAGTATTTCAACACGATCCTCGCTGTTACAAAGTGTTTTGCTTATGCATGGTCCTTCAATGTCAGAGAGAATTATTTTGTCACACTTCAAGACATCAAGGTATTGCAATCAAAAATAAACGATCAGATGACAAAAAACTGAAGCATATTTGAGGGTGAGTTAAAAAATGTTGATATTTTGAACATATTTTGAACAAGGAGCTGGCGCTGTACTGCATCCGATTTGTGATTTTGCACGAAGGAGAATTGAGAACAAATGGAACCTCAGATGAAATATGCCGGTGAAGAGAGCTGCGTCGAAAATTTCGAGAATGGGAAGTTATGGTAATAGGCCGGTTTCACGGTAGCGCCATTGTTACATGGAAACGAGGCCATGTCCGCATAAAACCTAAGTTCAGTCGAA
>JAOBRC010581009.1:0-11055 GCA_027575255.1 Scolionema suvaense
TGTTTCCTGCGTCTGCTCTAGTATATTTGTGGATAATTGCGTCCACATAGAGAGATATTCTAGTGTGTTAATATTGATGGATGTTGTTAAGGTTTAGATGGAGGGAACAAGCCTTAGAACATGACCCAACAGAAACACGTTTGTGTAAGATCCTCACATCAGAGGTGACTGTACTGTCCTGCTTCTTCACAGAGTTCTATTGTTGACTAAATTATGCACATGATTTGTGAATTATGCACATGATTTGTTAACAGAAATCTGAGCATAATTTAGGCGAAGAGCAGTGAGGTATGCATGTGCTGAATTAGTTCTGGTAGCATGCAGATGCATGTAATGGTACATACAGAAAAAAATTTCTGGGCGGCAAATTGCTAGCTGATGCATGATACTTATAACTGTAGAAAGTCTTGCACGCAGGCCAGGACGGGAGTAAAAAGAGATTCTGTGATCAAAACGTGACTAATACCTTGTATTTTTTTGTCTATTTGTTCATGGTTAATTTTCTGTTTCCAGAGCATGATGGTTGTAAGGTTTTGGTCAACTACTGTAAGGGTGGCACTTGTGTAGAAACTGGTGACCGCGGAGTCTCCTGCATATGCAAGAAAGGCAATCGATTCAACCCTAGCACCTTATCGTGTGAAGGTGAGTTGGATTATCATGAACGCGCTGTTGTTTTGTCATGGATCTAGTCTAAAAGGTGCCGATTGCATCTGTTGTGAGACAGGAAGTGATATTATTATTATTCCTGTTTTAATGGATTGAAAATTTCCCAGAAGGGTGCTGTAATGGAGCGTAATGTGGGAAGCCTTTGGTAGTCACAAGATGTTATAAGATGCTTGTGGCAGAATTGTTAGAAATGTTGAAGCTTCCTGGTCTAAGAACAATATTTTGAGTTGCATTCTTTGTAGACAAAGCTCTGTAAAAGCAAAACACAATTTTTCGAGAAGAGAAAATCTGATACATTTGTTGTAAGTTAATGAACAATTACGGGGTGCTTTTTGTCAAACTAGTGTACTTAACAATTTTTTGACTCAGCCGGCATTTGAATGTGTTGGTCACGGATAGCAGTAAGTGTTGTTGAATTGTGCTAAATATGTTAAAAGTCCAGACGAAGTTTCTGTGTGGGTACAACACTGAGCAATATCAGTTTGCGGTCGGGGTATCAGTTTTCTTTGTTTACTGTTTGAAAGGAAATTGATGTATAAATTGTTCACCATCTTTGATGCCTGTCATGTGTTCTTTGATCTCTGTTGTGATAGTAATACCTATACATTGTCGCACCTGTAGATGTGGATGAGTGCACAGAATATAAAGCAATATGCGGCTACGGAGCTCAGTGTATCAACACTGCTGAATCTTACGAATGCAAATGTGCTGAAGGTCAGACATACGACCCAGAGAAGAACTTCTGTAAAGGTTAGTAAATAATCTGATGTTGGATCCAGTTATTATCAAGACCTTATCTGTTGCATGTTTACTGCAGTGGTCTTCGAATGCTGGGGTGCATTAACTTCTTGTAGAACGGTAACTTTTCATTCCGATTTTGTTTGGATTTTGAAATGTTGAAAATAAGAATTTCAACATGTTCTGAACGTGATTATTGTGTGGAACTAGGACTGGCTTTTTTTAGTCGTTGTTCCGCTGTATAATAGCTGATGTCCTGACTGATCAGTTATGACCATCAAAAACATCAATAATCAACTCTTCATGGATTGCCGAGTTTGTTTGCATGCTTAGAGGGTCAGGATCCAATAGTATCTTTAAAATTAAAAAGGTTATGTGTGTAAAATAGGACTGCCTCTAGAACTCTAAATCTAAAGTATATTGATCATAGACACAACCAACAGAAAATATCTTCATCTTGATGTTGAGTGCATGAATTTCATTATTCACCAGATATGCAGAGTCTGGTCAAACTCTTATAATTTCAATTTGCCGAAAAACCATAGATGCTATATGAAGAATGAGTTTTAAAATTATGCAACCTATATTGTTATTGTTTTAAGCTAATTTTTGTTCAAAATACTAACATTCATTTTCAGATGCCCATCGGATGCTGTTCCTATCAATCATGAAATGCAAATGTTCATATCTTCTGAACATTACAATTTTGAATGGAACTAGCATTGACTATGCTAGTCTTGTCTTCTGCAACTATGAGGGTTAACGTTAGAACCAGTTTTCGTGGCCATCAAAATCACAAATATTTTGACTTGAGGCTGTTCATCGTGGTAAAATATGATTTCACGATTGATCTTTTTCTAACATTTAGACAACCGTCCGCAAAACTGTTTCCTATCTGTGATGAACCCGGATGGAAAGTGTACTGTCGGCTTGCCCACACTGGTTACAGTTGGAAAGTGCTGCTGTGGAGGTGGCTTACCGTCGCGATATGGCGCTGATTGTAAAATGTGTCCCGCCAGTGGAACTGGTGAGTAACATATCTGTTTTAGTTTTGTAGCTTATTGACTGTGAGAGGTGCGACCTACTTTGATTTTGGTGATTATTTTTTACTCTCACATACTTAATACACATGTGTCTTGGTTTAATGACGGTTTTATGCTACTCTTCTTAGCTGACTGGGATGCCTTGTGTGTTGGCAAACCTACTGTGAAGCCAATTGTAACCGGTCAACCTCCTATCGGCCCAACTTCGCCACCTCCTTCAACAAGCCAACCGGATCCTGATGGTGACGGTAAAGATGGTGGTGATGGCACCGGAACTGGTACAGGAACTGGAACTGGTACAGGAACTGGAACTGGTACAGGAACTGGCACCGGAACTGGCACAGGAACTGGCACTGATGGTACTGGAACAGGCACGGGTACAGGAACCGGAACAGATACTGGAACGGGTACCGGAACGGGTACAGGAACGGGTACAGGAACTGGGACAGGAACTGGGACAGGAACTGGGACTGATGGAACTGGCACACCCGGTGGTATTGGTACAGGAACAGGTATGGTAGCTGTATGAACGGTTTTCCACAGTTATGAAATGAAGTTTCCACAAAATGTTTCTGGAATTTTTGCTGGGATTGTTGTCATTTCGCATTACATGGGGAGCATGAAGTCATTGTGCTGGTGTGCTATTTTTGTTTGGCAATGGACATCCGGTACAGAAAATTTACAGTGCGCACTTCTTGGTCATATTTAGGTACTGGAACTGGTACTGATGGAACAGGTACTGGAACCGGAACTGGCACAGGAACCGGAACCGGAACTGGAACGGGCACCGGAACTGGAACTGGAACGGGTACAGGAGGAACTGTAGGACCTACAATTGATCCATCTAACGGTATGTTGTGATTGTGACTGAAATCTAGTCTATTGAGATATGTTGTTTCTATTAAGAAACTGTGGTTTGTTATAAGTTGGATCACTGAAGTGAAGCTGGAATTTCTGCAGCAAATGATGCAATATTTCAATTCTGTTGGAGGGGGTTGCTACAATCAATACTTTTGTCTTTGGTAGCCCAGAAAATTGCTTATTTGCGTATTTTCGTGTGGATCTTTGGTTGATATGAGAGCCATGGCAGGGCTTCGGTGTATGCTAATAAACCTTCGTGGGAATCATGTTGTATGTGACTTAGAAATAGCCGAGAGTAGGTAACTCCTGGTTTTTTATTACCTACCAGGATAACTCTACTAGACCAATTTACTGAGATTTTTCTATGTGAGGATATGAGAAAAAAAGCTGCTGAAAAGGATGTTTCTCAAGACCAAAACATTAGTTGTGTATCATAATACTGTAATTGCATAATATGAGATGTTTTACATTTCTTTTCCCTCACGTGGTGCTGTATGTTCCATTCCTGTTTAGATATTGATGAGTGTGTATTTTTCCCAACTATTTGTGGGCCTGGAAAGTGCGTCAATCTTATCGGTGGATATCGCTGCGATTGTAACCAAGGCTTCGAGCAGGCGACGGTCAATGGAAGAGTGCGATGTATTGGTAAGTATGACTTGGCTGTAATGTATGTTATGTTACCTGGTTTAGACCTCTGTTTTTCTTTCATCTTACTTAGATATGGCAATTTCTCATAGGTTTTTTTTTGTGAATGGTGATTGATATGATGCTGTACACTGTGCAAAGGCATGGGACTGTTTAAAAGGGTATCCTTTTCGATTCTAAGCCTTGTACCAAATGTGATCGCTGTCAGTGAAGCCTTCAATGCTAGGTGCAATTTTTTAGTCAAGCTTGGCTAACGTTTCCAGATGACATCTAGTGAAATTGCTTCTTGAATAAATGCATTTGAAACCCATATGAATGGGCAAAATGTGATTCACAGTTGGTTGAAATCATTCGATGGGGATATGTTCTTTGATTTCCCATTCTCGAATTTTAGACATTGATGAATGTAAAGACAGCCCATGCGAGGATGGAATGTGCACAAACATCGAAGGCGCATTTGTTTGCAGCTGTGAAGAAACCATGCGCTTAGACAACTCTGGACGAAAATGTGTAGATCTTAACGAATGTGGCACGCCAGGTTATTGTGAGAATGGGGAGTGTGAGAATCTCATCAAAGGCTTTAAGTGCACCTGTAACAGTGGATACACAAAAACCTTGGATGGCAAGACGTGTGAAGGTTTGTTCATAAACTTTCCGTCTTTGAATTTGCTCATTTTGGAGAAATTTCAAATAATGAAAGCTTCAAATTCTGTGTGAGATCATCAGCCGCAATTTTGAAGGTTTTTTAATTTACCATAAAGTTTGGAAAATGTTTTCGTGACTCAGTCAATAATCAGATTTGATTCTATGTATTAGGCAGTAGTAAATTGATGGCTCCTTGTCCTTATAAAATACACTCTTAATAAGTCCCTGTCTCAATTAAATGTGTGGAACTCCTGCTGTTATGGAGAAGCTAATGTGTCTGACACGAATAGGCGGTTTTTCTGTTTCAGATGAATGAAAATTTTTTAGTTCATTAGATTTAAAAGAGGGAGGCCATTTATTGGGTGTCAACAGGTACCTAGAGACCATATGGGTGACACTCCCTGTTCGGAAGTGTTTTTTGCCATTTACATTGAGTGAAAAGTTCAAAATTCCGTTGTTTCCATCAACAGACATGAATGAATGCTTGATGCCTGGTTTATGTGGAAATGGAACATGTGTGAACACGGATGGAGGATTCGATTGCAAGTGTGATCGTGGCTTCACAAAGAATTCAATGGGCAAATGTGGAGGTGAGTGGTCAAAACTCATTAACCTTAGAATGTAGTGAGCATCAGAACTTGCTTTAGAATGTCAATTTAAAACAAACTGAAACATGTCTGGATGAATGTGCTGTGTTATACGCTTAGTGCAATGTATGACCTAGGATGCCATTTGAGGTATAAACTGAAATATACATCATGCGTGATATACAATGTATAGACTAGACTAAAACTGTTAGTGTTACGAAGTTTGGAATCAAAATTTTTCTTCTGGTGTACTCTATCACTATTAATTGCACATTTTCATTATTTTGGTCTGTAGACCAGAACGAGTGTGAGGCATATCCGGATTTGTGTCGACATGGCCGATGCCTGAATCTCTTCGGAAGCTTCATGTGCGAATGTGATGCTGGCTTCAAGCAGGACAAAACTAAACAGTCTTGCCAAGGTATACGATAGTAGTGTGTTGTTTGTTGACAGCAGTATAGTTGCAATTAATGTATGTTCTACTTTATTGCTCATGGGAATGGGCTTCTTTGATGACGGATGACCTCTTCTGTGATAAGGAATAAAGTTTTAGCTTAGAAACCCGTTTTAGAGTAGTACAATACATATTCTCCATTGTTTTCATGTCAGGCAGTAAAAGCATAATTATTTTTTGCTAGTTTGATTTTAGATAGTGTTACTATAACTTGAGGGCGTTTCAAATTTTGGATAGTTGTTGGGTGAGGATGAAGCCAAATATTAGCGAAGACATGATAGTTCATGTAGAAGATTGTGATGCACTTGGTGAATTTTCAGTATAATGATGCAGTTACTTGTTTCTCTATCCAAGCCCTGCTCTGGCTTTTACTTTCTTTGTAAAAGGCCTGCATGTAACTACAGCGGTCTTGTACTAACAGTGTTTTGGGTGCATTGTTACTACTGTATTATTACTGATAGTAACCAAGTTACACCTCATGATTATGCTCCATTCCTACCCTTTCAGATATCAATGAATGTAAACAGCCTGGATTCTGTGCAAATGGGCGTTGTCGAAACACAATTGGTGGCGCTATATGTACGTGTAATGAAGGATACGAAATGAATCAAGAAGGACTCGCATGTGAAGGTGAGAGTTCGATGAATGTGATCCACTGATACATTGATTCTGTGAGTTTCTCTGTACCTTCGCCTAGTGTTGGCCATAGCCACTCGATGCTTCCAAGACCAAAAATTTTTAGTCCTTGCAAATAGTACCTTATACTCAGATTTCGTATTCTTTGATGGAGTCATTTGCTTGTGTAGACTCCTTGTTAATGTTGTCCCTGGCCTCTCTTTCATCCTTCAGTTTCTTGATGAGTGTTAGTCCATATTTCGTTAATGTCAGTGAGTGCTTGCCTCTCTTTTGCAGATGTGAATGAGTGTTTGGATCCTGACAACCTCTGCGCTTTTGGTGGAGACTGTATCAATACAGATGGTGGATTCCAGTGTCTATGCAAACCAGGCTTCATCACTGATCTCAACTCAAGAGCTTGTATTGGTAAGTATGATTGACCAACTTGGTGGTGTATACTAATACTGATCTTCTTAGTATTGTGCATGAAAGCTATGTTTTGTTCAACGTCGAGTTAAAATTGTATGCAGTATTGTTGCATGTCACGCTATTCTACCCTTTTTAATTTTAATATTATTTTTGTATGACCTAGCATAAATCATTGCAATGCATTGTTTATTCTGCCATGTATGATACTCCTTGTGAAACTTCTACGTGATATTTTTTCCCATTCAGATATCCGTCGCAGTTTCTGTTTCTCAGAATTAGAAGGCAATACTTGCACGCAGCCTAATGGTTTGAACATCACAAAGTCCATGTGCTGCTGTAGTATGGGCGCTGGCTGGGGCGACCCTTGCGAATTATGTCCTGAGAAAGGAACGAAAGAATTTGAATACTACTGTCCCAATGGTGTTGGTCTCAATAAAGATAACACTGACATTAACGAGTGTGAAGCGAACTTGGGAACATGTACTAACGCAAAATGTGTGAACACTGATGGCAGCTTCATGTGTGATTGCAATCCTGGATACAAGAAGACTTCAAATCCGCTCGTATGCGAAGGTAAGGAAGAAATCTGTTTTGCTTAGTAGACCAAAGTTTTCATTCTTCTCAGAAATTAAGACAATTGGTAACACTTTTTTTTATAAGCATAGGGTGAATTTTACCCTAGAGACTCAATATGCTCACTTCAGCTTTTGTATGCAGAAGGAACATCAATAGATTGTCCATTGTCCTCTTACATGCCCCGTTTTGAGAATGCTCCTTAGTGCTTGGTAGTATGGTAGGCATAGTTTAAGAGGCTCGAGAAATGCTGGCAAATTTTCTGAGGCTCGAGATATGCTATGCATTAAAAATAGTGTATTTCCGATTTTGTTATGTCAGTCAGGGCTACTACGAAATAATGTGATATTTAGCAAATATAGAAGTGCGAAGCCATTTCAAGGTTTTAATTTTGTTCTCTTCAGACATGAACGAATGTACAGAGATGTCAAATACTTGTGGGAATGGCAACTGCACAAACTTGGTTGGATCGTTCTCCTGCCAGTGCGAGAAAGGTTTCCGACCTGGAAAGGATAGCCCAGCTTGCGAAGGTATTCTTAAAATACGTTGCTTATTTTTATATTGTTTATTATAGTTTGTGAGGCCAGGCTGTTAGGAACAAGCGTGTATAGGTTTCAGAAATTTATGTTATAATTGGTTTGATGGTTTCAAAGGCAGGAAAGATTAACATTTCTGCATGCAGACTTAAATGTTTTTCGTGTTTTCATTTTTGTCAATTTTTGCCTTGTAGGTCTTTTATAGATGTGAACAGATGTGAAAATACGAAAATTTAAAATTGTATTGTGCTGTACTTTAATTTTCTCGGCAAATAATTGACCTGTTCATTCTGCACCACATTGTGAGATCTGGTCCTGCTTTTATCATATGTTTTATTGTGTGATGTCAATTAAGTTCATGCACTTCTCTTGACAGATATAAATGAATGCCAAGAACAGAAAGGGCTGTGTGCATTCCGTTGCAACAATCTCGTTGGTTCGTACCAATGCATATGTCCACGTGGTTTTAAACTGGCAGCCAACGGTAAACATTGTGACGACATAAACGAATGCGACTCTGAATTTACCTGCCCATTCAGATGCAAGAATGTTGTCGGTGGCTACCACTGCTTGTGTTTGCCAGGATTCAAGAGATCTGCGAGAGGAGACTGTTACGGTATTGCATAATTGCATAAATTATGATTACTTGTATTTCTCAGAACTCTGCCTTTGTGATGGAATGTTTGTTGATTGCACAATTGAAGATTCTTTGCGGAATGCCTTCCGGTGCGATGCTGTAATTTAATTCACTTTCATTGTGCGATGCAAATGTTTTATCTCCAAAAAGCTCGGTTCCAAGCACATCCTGGCAGGATGCAACTTTAGAATTTGGCAAACGGTGAGATCGGTAACACAACCTTTTTTGTGATTAAGTTCACAGCAACGATTTTTCAGGTAAACAATGTACTATTTGAGTCGGTAAGGTTACCCTTGTTATTCGAAGAAGTATAATAAAACTTATGATCGTATGTACTAGCGTTCACAAGATATGGAGATACGCACTCAGAATTGCGTTTTAGTGGTCCACCTCATTTTTGCTGCATCAGCATTTATGGGCATTATAGTTGCTTGGATTCTGTAGCGATTTGCACTAATTATTGTTGTTCATTTTATGTTGATTTTTTTATAGGCAATACACTCTGAATTGACATATTCTGCTTTTGATTCTCCGCAGAAATCAACGAATGTCTGCAAGATCCGACCTTATGCAAACCTGGAGGTTTCTGTCAGAACATTGAAGGCAGTTATCGCTGTGACTGTGTACCTCCGTATATGAGAAGCACTGACGGACAGCACTGTGAAGGTTGGTGGACATCCTACAGATTATGCGTGTGGACTTGTGTACTGCATGTAAATCGTATTTTTTCAAGGGGCAGTATCCAACAGGCGTTGTGTTAATATTTTGAGCAAAATTGCTTCTATTTAACGTAAAAACACCCGCACTATGGATCGCATATTTTTTTTAACCAATCTCCTCATATATTCGTGCTTCTTGATGAATTGAAATTGTAGAAGGGTTTGACCATGATTTGAACTTTGGGATGAATAACGAAATTCAAGATATCTTTCGCTTGGTAGCCTCTATGGCTGCAACGCTTTAGATTTAGAGTCCTGTTGGCAATACTGTTTCTTTGCATAGCTAATCTCAAAAATTGCTCATTTCAACACTTCTATGTGGCTCCTGCTTATCTACATATTTTGGATCCAAGACTCGCATTGAAGCTTTATTTCCTGTCAAAATTTTTTCTTATCTTTCATTGCAGATAAGAGTATGGGATTGTGTTTTGCAAACACCGTCGATGGAATTTGTGAGGCTGAGCTGTCGAGCAAGAAAATGGACAAAGTATCCCAACGTGATTGCTGCTGTTCGGAAGGTGGCAGTGCATGGGGTTCAAAGTGCACCCCTTGTCCAGATTTTGGAACAAGTATGTCTTTACATATTTCGTGCTGAAATACTTTTTCGATTTCAGTGTTTTTCTTATGCTGTAAGTTAGATTGCTCTGTAGCGCAACTTTGTATTTTATTGATATAAGGCGTGCAAGAACCAGACAACTTTCATTTAAGTATGAAAAATTTTTGTAAAAAGCAAAAAAAAAACGGAAAACAGCATAAAAATGTAGGTTGGACACCGCTTTTAACCTTAAATGGATTTGGGCATTAGGAAGTATAATAGTAATAGTAATTGGTAATATTTTGTATGTATGTTTCTATCGTATTGACATTGGGGTACGAGCAACTTTAATCTAGTGTGCAGTTTGTAGTTTAGACAGATTTGATAGACGGTTCTGGGAGATGGATGAAAAGTTTTGAAAAACTGGAATAATTTCAGCGACAGAATTAGGCATATTATTACAATTCTTTTTTCTGCCACTATGCACGAGAACACTTTTAGGCTACGTCAAGAAGCTCCATTTTCATAGCATTAGTTTCAGCGGAAATTTGGATAATGTACGATCTTCGTCGAAAATCTGCAATCGTTGTGGAGTTAAGTGCGAAACAGGTTTCATTTTCGCCCTTTGTATTAACTGTAATCTGACTAACTAGAAAAACTTAACATTGGACCAAACATGGATTTGATGGAAAACTTTTCGAGGTTATGTTAGTAGATGCTCATTTATGTAGGGCTCTTGTGTTTCATATCATATTTGGATATATTCTCAATACTTTTTTAATGGTTGATCTTCTTCCAGGTGCTGGCAGGAGCCTGTGTACCGGGTATAAGAACCGTAAGTTACTTTTTTATTTTGTCTGTAGTTTGGATGCGTTATCATTTGTTGTCATCTTGTAAATTGAAACACATTTCGTAAATTTGATGACGTTGCATTGAAACGCTTCCCTAGCTTAGTATTCGATTTAATGATTTTTCGCGTAATGCAGCGCACTGAATATTTGGTCTGCAATTTGAAGAAAGTATTCGTACACAGGAGCGATCAAAACATTTGCGTAGTAGGGTTGGAGTTTGTAAGGAAGAAGACCTTTTTTGAATAGTTTTCGAATGCAATATTTGCCAGTAAATGAAAAATATTGGCCATGTTTTCTTACGCTTACTGTACTCCTTTCAATGTATGCTTGAACTTATGCTGACTGCACTCCTTTCAATGTATGCTTGAACTTACGCTTACTGCACTCCTTTCAATGTATGCTTGAACTTACGCTTACTGTACTCCTTTCAATGTATGCTTGAACTTACGCTTACTGTACTCCTTTCAATGTATGCTTGAACTTACGCTTACTGCACTCCTTTCAATGTATGCTTGAACTTA
>JAOBRC010581120.1:0-11053 GCA_027575255.1 Scolionema suvaense
CAAGAGAGATCCTTACTGAGACAAGAAAATCAGCAGCAAAAAGCAACAGTTATGAAACTTGAAGAAATAATATCAAACCAAGATAGGAAATGTGATTGTTTAGAATCCCAGCTTCAAATGTCTCAGAAACACTGTTCATCGTTGAAGGAGAGCATATCTTCTCATCAGATAGAGTCACAAAAGCAGCAAGACAAGATTCAATACCTTCAAAAAGATATTGATGAACTGAGGAAGACTCATAGAATCCAATTGAATGAAAGAACTTCTTCGTTGCAGAGTTATTATGATAGTGAAGTTAAAAGATTGCAAATGCATTCTCAGGCCCTGTCAGAGAAACTCTCTAGTGTTAATGCCAAAACCAAGACTTTGGAGGAAGCGATGCTTTTATTAAGGAATCACTTTCAGAATAAGGATTGTGTGAGCTGTGATGGTTGTATTAATCAAACAAGCCCTGGTTCACAATTTTTAGACGTTGCGGATATGTGATGTAAATATGCATACTTATTTATCAATAGAGTTACCATTATGAATCTACATTTACTTGTTCTTATCATGGAAGTGTTTGGAATGTCGTATTTTTTCAGTACCTTCCGCTACTAAATTTTTGCAGTATCAAAATTGTTCTACACATCGTAAATGTGATTTAGTTTTCAAGAAAGTTCCGAATTGCAGAATTGATTTATGTGATTCAGGCCTTAAAGCAATATACCGGTCTTATTAAAAGTGGCTTTGAGGTAAGAGATTATCATGTAAAACATCTTATTTTACAAAATAAATGCACTGTATACCTGTTTCCATCGACATATTGCCCCTCGAAGTAGGCATTTCTCTCTTTTGCCACAAGCGTGTCAACCATATTGGACAGCTCTCATTCTCACGAAACTGCATAGTTTATGTGTGACGCACGGTTAGACCAAGCGGCATAAAAGTTCAGTGTTGGAGAGTAGTTTTTCCTGAAAAAACATTTCGAATATGCCATCGCCTTCAGCTCCTGGTCTCAGCAGAAATCGCGATTACAATTTGCCCTGACACTTGTTTCCAAAAGATCCTGGAAGACTGAATTTGTAATGATGCAGCGGAAAATCTATCGAAGAATCTATGTTTGCGCAGCATCCACTTAGGACAGAGATGGTCAAGAAATATTTCAGAGTAAGGCTAGTTTACTCACTTAGGAGTTTTCCTCTCTACACTGCCTCGAACCAAAACCAAAACATCTTTTGTGTCACACAAATCCGTTCTTACTTTGAATGAAGTTGTGGCTGAAGTAATTGACACTGTCGTTACGCTCAGTGGGTAACGCTCATCTTTAGGTTCTGCTGGTAGCGCTCGTGTGTGGGATGATTGAAGATAGTAAAATTGCAAAGAGTGTGAGATACCCTATGCTGCAATAATATTCCAATGAGGTACAGGAATGGCAAGAAATTGGTGAAGGCGATACTGTTTGCAGATCATCTAGGGTCAAACTATTTTCTATTTGCTCACTTCTTACTAATGAGCATCCCTGTTGAGAAGTGTATCATGAAACCCCCGTCTATATTTTGCCTTGTCGTCAACTGTTGTTCATAAGGAGAGAATACATTTCACCTTATTAAGTTCGATTTCATGCTAGTCAAGTGGTGAATTCATGCAAGTAATTTCAATTTTAGTGGTGTTTTGATGTTGATATGAACAGCAGTGTTGAGAACTTTCATATTAACTATGGAACTTGTAAGAAGAATGATGCTTTTGACGTTTATCATCCATCGAGATTTATTGAGTCAAATCAGTTCAGTCCTCACAGCAAAGCGACTCTGTTATACAGTATCCATTGCTTGGCATTTTTGACTGGGATATCATTGAGCGTCGAATGCCAGGAGGACTCAACATCACTGTTTCTCAAATCAGAAGGGCCTGAGTTAGAAACAGTATGTCCCAACTCGAAACAGGGGCACATACTACATTGCTCTGGGCGAAATAAAGTCCTGAGCGATATTCTGTTTTTCTTGGAGTTAGAGCCCCTTGAGGATGATTTATGCGTTGTGTTTTGAAACCAAGAAATGTTGGACTTCTGTCCGCACGGTCCTCGCCAGCAAATACGCTTTGTAATGCTAGTCTGACCATGCGTCATCACCTACACTCATGCTCAGACCTCTATTCGAGCACATTTTTCGTTAGATCATCACCTGCACTTGTGCTCAGACTTCTTTTTGAGCACATTTTTCATTAGATTATGACCTGCACTCGTGCTCAGACTTCTATTTGAGCACATTTTTTTTGTTAGATCGGCAGACGAGCAGTAACGTTTTTATCAGGCCACGGAAAGTTGAAGTTTCGGTATGCGTAAAATGGCATATTTGGTATGCGGACAACAATTTATTTGTCTTTAAATACAAGATGCGCGGCAATTTATTTTTTATGTTTACAGTGTAACGGAGTGCATAAAAATCCCATTTTAGGTCTCTAGAGTCTTGCTTTATGTCTCTTTTTTATGGTCACAGTCTAGGCATCAGGATTTAGTACACAAAACCGAGCGTTCGATGTTGCATCAACACAGCGAGAGAGACAGGACACACGACGGCAACGGGAGTTGTTAGCTTGTTACCCACGGTTTAGGAAAGCTATGAAAATAAATCGCTCACTATTGCTGCCAGCTGCAAAAATAGAACAAATGCGCTTCAAAAAATTGATGCGCGCATGTACGCATACCGAAACTTCAACTTTCTGTGGCCTTATCAATTTTTTTCGCTTCGTATGCATTTTTTGAATCTTACATATGGCTTATATTCATTCCGTAACAGTCCTCTACTGGCTCTATAAATATTATTTTTGACCGGTGTATTGCGGTAAGGAAGCACATTGTGTGGTTTATTTTGGTAGTTGGCATATCAAAGTCTTACTTCTGGAAATGAATGAAATCGTAAGGAAGTTTGGGGAGATCTTGCGTTCCTTATAACTAGTATAACTGATACAGCTGGTGCTCCATGCGACCTTTCTATTCTTGCATTTGGAGAGTCACTTGGTCATACTTGGGAGCCATCTTGCAGGGTTCTTCCTAGAATTTTTTTAGTGCCGGGCGGAGATATGATAATAAATGCAGGATTAGAGGGTTTGCTTGCATGGAACATAGCTATCTTGCATCAGTCTTTTGTAATTTGAGTACAATTTGATCACAATTTGGAGGTTTGTCATGCCCTATTCTAGAACAAAAAAGGGTCCGAATATCGGACGCTGCCCTTCTTAAATCTTGGCAAAAAGTGCCCTTTTTGACTGATATTTGCTTAAAATCACAGATTTTGGAAAGAAATTTGATAAAAAAGTGCCCTTTTCGACCAATTCCGGACCCTGCCCTGAAATTCTAGAATAGGCCCTGTTTGTCTAAAATTATAACTCCCTAAGTTTTTCAGAAGATTCTGAGTGCGGGGTGGTGACTTTCAAGTGCCTGGTGGTACTGCCTGGTGCCACCCATCGTGGGCAGAACCCTGATCTTGACCTTCATTACCTTTTCTGTCCACTGGGAGAGATTGTATCATGTGAAACTGAAGGTTGTATATTATTGGTATTTCTTGCCTTCAGCTAATTGCAATTTGTAGACATGTAAGACCACCAATGTTTTCATTTATTGCGCATAGTTTCGTGCTCAATATTTATGTGTTGCTATGTTTGCTGACTGCTCAGCTTCGGTAGCTATAGGTGTAAGTTGTTAAGTTTACGATGTAACTTTTGAAAAAAAAAGCAACTCAACTGTCCACTCTAAAGTCTAACCCTGGAATAAGTTGATGAGCTCAAATATTAACTCGAAACTTAATTGTTTCGTAACTCTAAGAAATAAAAGCATTTAAAACTATATTACTGGAAGCCTAAAATGATGACCATTGGCTTCCGTGCTCTTTGATAAGCAGCTGAAATTGGCTTGTTTAAGCCTTTCCATGACAACTCTGCTAATTAAGGGTTTATATGGAACCATGAGAACCTGTAAAGAGGGTCATCGTTTCAAAGAGTCAGGGAAAACAGGGAAATTGTTTAACAGAAGTCAGAAAAAATACTTTCGCCAACACAATATTTGTGTTTATGATGTCTCTCACTGAATGATTTTTGTTTGGCATGCGTGTCTTAGGAAAGGAATGGTCATGTTTTCCCAGTATTTTCTAGCTTTTGTATTGCGATCTTTATGAATAGGCCTATCTATATCATATTATTGCTTTAGCATTCATGCGTATCTTCTGTCCATGTGCATGTGTAACATATGTAGGTATAGGCATGCTAAATAGTTATTTTCCTTGCTTTAGTGACCTCCCTGTCTCTGTTTTATTTGTGTTATCCAGATATTTATGGAGTAAATTCAGGAATTGGAGCTTCCATTGACCTGAATTGATAGATGCATGATGCTAAGCTATTGAAGATATTTCATGATGCTTCTAAATTATTGCTGTTATGTGAATCCAGGAAGTGGCAGGCAATACCAGAAGTGTGAAGAATGTTGTTAGGGAAATGTTCTGAGTTTGATTCTTGCTGCAGTATGCAGATCCATTGTGTTTAGAGAATGAAATTAGTCCTGTTTGCCATTCAAACTAGACTCTGGAATCCTTGTAGAAGAATGATTGCCTCTATTTGATAGGTTGTTCAACTTCTAAATTGTTCGATGTGACAGAATCATAATAGGAGTGACTCAGGCAAGAGGATATATTATGGTGTGTACAAAGCAGTTTGCTGCTTATGGGCAAATGCTGGGGCTGCAAGCAAATGGAGTGGAAGTAGAATTCTGTTAGGGGGTGGCCTTAACCTCTTTACTGTCGCATGGTTTTGGTTCTCTATCATTTATTTTTCTGGTTAATTTTCACAGGAAATTCAACTATTGCAATTTCAATGGCGTGTCCTGCAAGGTCTCTTTCAAGCCAGAGCAACGCTTGAAAGTCAACGAAAATATGTATAAAAATGCAGGAATGTCATTATACCTGTTCGCATACACTCTTCTTTATTCGTGAAAACGCGTGAAACAACGCGCCATACACAAAGAGAGTTTCTATAGAGAATCACCATCGCTAGCATCCTCCATGTTTGTTTTAGATAATGCTCTCAAGGTGAATGCTCTTTCAGCACAAATGAATTGATAAAATGCAGACCTGCACCTCATTACACGGTTCACTGTATAACCACCTGACTCTGGAGGTCATTTGACGGCACACGTGCAGTCTTCAGAGTAGCAGTGCAGCGACGGATATGTCCGCCAAACGCACATTACAGCCACAGGGCCCTGACGGATATATCCGTCAAACGCAGTTAAGGGCTTAATAAAAGGAAATTAAATTATGTATGGTAGAAGTGACAATTATCATTGGCGCTTCAAGAGTCTTAGTGGAAGACTAAGGTTTAAAATGAACTTTAAGTGAGTGGTATCACGCAACGGACAATGTCAGTTAGTTTTCATTTCACAATAAAAGGTTGTTCGATTTTATAAATGTTCAATATTGCTAAAGTCCAGCAGCTTCTATCTTAATTATGTAGAATTTCTGTGGTATGCAACTCGAAATTGTCCAGCCTTTATTTGCTTTAAGTCGACTTTAAGTCCTTTTTGTTCCTGATTTGCTGCTCAGGCACTGAGCTTCAGTTTTTGTGGCAATATCGGTCGCATAATAAGTCTCCAACAGTTTGTACTAGCACTGTCATGTTCCTGGTGTGGGTTGTGATCTGATTAAATCCAGTACCTGAGATAAATCAAACCACTGCTTCCCTTGTGTTCTTTATGTAGGTGTTGTCCTACTTGCTAAAGGATACTATGTCACTAGATGGCTTTCTGTAGCCATCATTTTCAAGTACTGAGAAAGTAGCTATATACTAGACAACTCTACCCTTTCTCTCTTTCCTTGACCTTTTCCACTTTCTCAATCTTTTCAGCTTCCTCAGTCTTTCCTCTTGCCCAAGAGTCATCAGGCCTTCAAATAGCCGCCGGTCGTTGGTCAATGACCGATAGATTTCAGCTTATGACCGACGATGAGCTGTCTTTGGTCGGTCATTGTGACCGACGAGTTTCTGAAATCCAATTGTGCGAAATTCTCAGTTATTAGCTTGGCAAAATTGCTTCCCAAACTGTAGGGCGTGAGAATAGGCAAGAGCTTACAGTCCACTCCTATCTACAATCTGCCCAAACAGTGGATTGCATGCAACCAGAAATGGCCAAAACGAGATTGCATCCATCCCTGGTGGCCTTGTGAACTTCGAATGATGACAGCTGACTGCACATGCTCAAATGCAAGCACAGGGTTCCAAGAGCATCAGCTACGTACTGCTCTGTTCATGAACGGGTGTGATTGAAATGTTGGGTGTTACGAGAGGGAGGGACTATGTTTTCTTTCAGGGTTGTTATATTTTTGATTCATTTTTGTTTTGCAAAGGAATTATCCTTCGTTCTATTAATTGCAATGGAATTTACAAAAAACTTATTTCCATTGGTGAATGACCAAGCTTGTAATTATTTATGTTATGATGGCAAAGATAATATCTGTCATATATCAACTATATGGAATAGGATTCAATGCGTCCTTGATTTCATAAATACGACTATGCTGTCTTCTTTATCTTTCTGGAGATGAGAGTGATTGGCTTGCCTGTAGCCAGCATTTGGTGGTTGATGATGAATCTGGAATACTTTTTTGGGGGGTGAAGCATTGACTAACGGGAAAATCTGTGGCCGACAACTTTAGCCATACCGTCGTTCATATGACTGACGTTGCACAAAAAATTATTTGAATGCCTGGTCATGATCATCACTTTTGAGATTACTGATCATAAAAGCCTAAGATATCATACAGACAAGGCAGTACCACGGTTTAACCCGTATTTTTTTGTTAGAAAGGTATTTCTGCAGAGCTGTATCACCTTTCAAAAATCCCTCCAGCTGTGCATTTAAACACTTCAGAATGTGAAACAAGCTTCCTGGGCTTTGCCTAGCTCCCACCATGTCATCTCGAATAATATGATAAAATGTCTCGTAAATGAAGTGGACACCACCCCACGAAGGGGGTATGGATTCAGAAAACGTTGTACCTGAAGGAGTAAAAAATTTCCGATATTAGTGTAGGGTTGACATAAATGAGAGGGTCTACTTTATTGCTGCAAATCTTGTATTAATAGCAGACCTTATAAAGTGAATGGGGCTAGCACACCTTTCACTTATAGATGGAAGTTAAGTCGGAAACATGCTGGTGGCATAGCGTCCTCCATGGTGTCAACCCCCCCAGAAAATCAGTCCCCAGCCCTTTCCTGGCAACCCCCCTCAGAAAATTCAAAATTTGACATCCCCCCTCGCCTTTCAGACCTCTCCCCTCAGAAATGGCCATATTTCCCAACTCCCTGGAAAAATTAGGCTTTTCACTATTATCGCATACCTTTCGCCTGGTGATTTTTGGATTATGTACCAAGGCAACTGTGACCAAACGGGTCCTCCTAATGTAGCTGGATGCTTGTTGTGGTTTCACAACAATAAAATTTCCGGCTGTTTTGGTGATAATGCACACATGAAGAGGTATTAGATGTGAAGTTACGCAGGTTCGGCTGAACTCGATCACCAAAATCTGTCCAAAACCCCTCCTGAAAAATCTTACCTTGCCCTTTTCTGGGAAACCCCCCCCCCCCCCTGAAGATGAAAATTTTTCTTACCCATCCCCCTTTCCAAAATTTTGAAAAATTTTTAACTCTCCTGCCAACTGAAAGGGGGGGAGGTCACTAGGTGGTGGTAACATTTTGAGGCAATGGTTGAGACCCCTCAGTAAACTATGTGACCAGTAAGCTATCTTACTTCTTTCTGGAGCACTGTAGCTCCTACATAAACCTTCTGCTATCAGTGATGCACGTCGTTGCAATTGTGTTTTGTCAAATCTTCTCTCTATTGTGGCGTGCCTCTGTGCTCATTGTCACTGGAGAAGGTGCACCTTGCTTTCAACAGAAACGCGAGGACTTCTTGAAGTCATGAACTCCTTTATAATTTTGTATAAGTATTGTAATTTATTTCTTGATTGTTCAATTAAAAAAAGGAAATTGCGGGATGGATTCAAAATTTCATATATTTCATCTTTCTGCGTTAACTTTTTTAAGCCAGCTACCTGTTTTTACCAGCAACTGTCCGTCATTCAAGCGCTGTCAACTACCGCAGCTACTGCATAGGAAGATGCCGGCTGCTACTGGTAAGTGCCAAATCCCTAAAGGCTAAGACGGGTAGGGGCTCAGTAAAATCTAGCACTGAGTGATAGTGAAGCGATGGGCAGAGAACGAACCTACAATTCGAGAAGACCTTCACTTCGTCAACCAAATTCAAAGACATATTAGCTGCCCTGTTGGATATTTTAAAAATTTTGCAGACCAAGTTCCAGAGACTAGCTAGGTAAGTCAATGAGTTTCAGAAGCCATGGAGAAAACTATGTATTGCGGTATCAGGGGCGGATCCAGATTGACTCGACTAATGCTATTGCATCTCTCATATTTCTCGAAGTCACAGAGGCTTTGTAGTGAATATCTTGTAAATCTTGCTACAGTCTTCAGGTAGAGTAAAGCACAGTTCATCAAAAAATAGCTTCAATATGCCTTTCGGACACCTGCACCCGCAGTGGAGAGCGATGAAGATAAATTTATAAATTTGTTGTCTTGCTCATTTCCTGCAGCACAAGGTAGAACGCATTGCAGATTTGCCATAGAGATTTCTGAAGCAGAGACGCCTGAGAGCAAAGGAGACATCGACCATGCACGGCGATCAGCTGGCGGAGTTAAACACATTATGTTAACTAAGCGGAAACTACAATAAAAGAATAACTTGAGCGTTAACACCCATGTGTGTTTCCAGCGCGTCCGGAAGTTTGCTTAGAAGACCAAGTTGCTACACGTCATGTGATCAACAGGTTAATTTTTCAGACCCAGTGTCTTTTCAGGGGGATTATTAACCCTAGTTGCTGTGAGGTCAAGGGACGACCTACAACCAGGTGCAAGATTGTTTAGAATTTCATCATTTTCCACCCTATTTTCAAAGCCATGTATAGCCAATATCTGCTCATAATTCTGAAAATACCGAAAAACCGATCTGACCAACCAACTTCAGGGCTGTAACTACCTCCAGACTGTCAAACTAGCACGATTTTATTGCCTGGACGTGTTTGCAAGTCACGTCAGACAGCTGTAAATAGCCACAATTGGCAAAATCTCAAAAAAGTGAGCGTGGTCACTAAAGGGGCCATCTGCCCCCTTCTCGTCTTCAAAGTCGCTCAAAGTCCTAAAAGTCTGATCCGTCAAACCGAATCGTCAACCCGTGGAGGCAAGCCGTGAAGCCTTGATTTTCTCCACGGCTGGATAATACCATTAGTCCTTTACTTGTGGGGACCGGCAAACGCCATATTTTGTGCATTTCTAAATAGATTTTGCACCTGATTGTAGTTAGTGTGGGGAGGGGGCAAAACAGCCCCCCTACTTTTCTCAAAAACCACAATAGCCACACCAAAACCAATAGCACATACTTTTAGGGCAACTATGGAAGTTTCAAAATATGCATACATGCCCTATTCTAGAACAAAAAAGGGTCCGAATATGGGTCGCTGCCCTTCTTAAATCTTGGCCATAAGTGCCCTTTTTGACTGATATTTGCTGAAAATCACAGATTTTTGAAGGAAATTTGATAAAAAGGTGCCCTTTTGACCAATTCCGGACCCTGCCCTGAAATTCTAGAATAGGCCATGCCATAGATTTGTAAATAAATATTGCATAATTAATGCTGATGTCAGCATAATTGTTGTCAGTTGTGAACTTTGCCATTAAGTATGCAAAATTTCGAAGTCCTTAAAAATTTATTCTGACTGATCTAAAATGTTCCAAATAGTGTAAAGAACCTATTTAGAATGTAAAATCTTGTTTTTATACCAAAATCGGTCACTTTTGAGCTCCAATCGCATATCAGAAAACTGTAGTATCATATGAACCACTTAACCTATGGAGCTGAAATTTGCCGTCCAAACGTGTTATAAATAAATATTAAAAGTCACATAACTTCATTGCTCCAAAGTGAAGTGCTCAGAAGTAATATGCAAAAACCACTAGGGGTTGCAAATTTGCCCCCCCCCCCTCCCCTGCAGCAACTAGGGTTAGCAAAAGGGTCAGAATATGCAATTTATGCTAAAATAGTTCTAAAGCCCGATCAGCTTCTGCAGTTAGAGCTCCGCTATTGAAAACATTTTTGCATCAGTCAAATTTTTCCCTGGATCCACCCCTGGGTATTATCTATGATATTTGTTTGGCTTTTTTCTAACTATGTCAAATCTACAAACTGGAGGGGAGGTTTTTTTGTGGCGATAGGTAAGACCTAAATAATTTTGCATATGTTGTTACATAAAATTAGACATGTTTTACCAGCAAACCATTGTGGTCACACTACTCAGGTAGATGGAAGTGATAATCGTTACTGCGTTAATATTATATTTTCTGCAAAAGTAGTAAATTAATAATTACTTCATTCAGGATGGAATTAATCGTTCGTTGATGATGAATTTCGTGGGAATAATCAACAAAATTTATCATGAAGGAATCATAGGATTAAGCTTCGCAATTTTATGTCTGTTCACTTAAATCTGCTTCGGGAGTATGTGGTAATTTCCTTTGCAAATTGTGAACTGCAAGCGGCTAATTCCGACTCTGAAACCCATAGTGTTGGAAAATTTCATTAAAATGAGAACCATTTTGACAATGTAGATAATGTCCTAAATGTTTCTGACAAGGTAAGGTACAAACATATATGTATTTAGTTTGCTTCTCTTTTTGGAACCAAGTGGTGCAGTTTGTTGAAACTTTATTTACGGAGATTTTGGAAGGAATGCATTTTGAAAGTGAGGAAATGAAGGGCAGGCACTTTGACCCTTTACAACTTATGTCAAATGTTTAGAAAGATGATCCCCACCCTTAACGATGCTTAAGAGAAGAAAAGTTGCTTTGTAGGCCAAGAGCAATGGTAGACATCTAAAGCTTCTTTTAGAATAACCACAGATCTTAAAAGCTGCTGCTGATTATGCCATGCGTTATATCTAGGATCAAATGCAATGTTGTGCTG
>JAOBRC010581231.1:0-11053 GCA_027575255.1 Scolionema suvaense
CCAACACCATATATCCCTTTCTCGAATAACGTGTTTATTAGCAAAGGGCTATTGAAGAAGTTATCAAAATAGAGAGTACAGTAGGTGTCCTCTAATTTTTACTCAATTTCAGAAAAACAGACTCGCCTAAACCAAACTCGGTTTGATCTTTCTTGCCAAGGTAAAGATCAAATTTATAAAGGAAGCCTGTTTGGCTACAGCATCGACACCACCATTTGAACCCCCAATTGATTGGCTTATTTTTAATGTACTGTTTGCAGGAATGGTTACCCTTAAATTTTATCATATGCTCGTCAATCGATTGTCGATTCGCATCTGATAGAGCAAGCTGAAAAGCTTTGTTCAGGTGGTTTATGACTGATCGTAGCTTGTAAGCCTTGTCTATTTTGTCAGCAGTGACATTGTCTGCAAAGTGAAGATTTTGGAGAATTTCGAGGAATTGTGTTCTTATCATGACATTTCTTATTCCTACGTTCCCGAGAGAGTCGTCTGCATGCCAATAACATTTAACATAAGGCAATTGGCACACAGAAATCATGAAGTTGATACCCAGAAAGCGCGAATCTCTTCAGTGGATGTTGTAAACTGTCGACCATTTTGTGTGGCATAGAGATTTGTCTGTGAAGAAATTAGGCTTTCTAGGTCATTCATGCTAGAGGTGTCTTCAAATACATGGAAGGGACTTGGATTCTCAGGAAGATTTAACAAAATCGTGGATTCAAGGTCACACTTCTTTGGTTTGATGAGCTTTGAAGTGGGTTTCGATTTCAAATTTTCGAGCTTTTGTTTCAAATTTTTCTGTGGTGACTTAGTACTGCACGATTGCGTTGGTTTAGTTTTAATGTTTGCTTCGGGTGTTAGCACGTCGTGGATTTCCTCACTTGTGCCAGAGATTGGAGTTTCTGCTATATATTCTGTATCTGAATCTTCCAGAAGGTTGTCAATGTCACTTTCGTTTTCACTTTCGATCTCATCTAACATAGCAAATATTTCATTACTATCTGTTTCGTGATCGATTCGTATGTACTTTTTCCGTTTATTGCACTCCATGTCTAGAAAGAAAGAAAAAGTGTTCCTTTTTTAGACTAAGCTAAAATAAATAATAGCCCAGTGGGCGACAACAACAGAAAAGGACAAAGAAAAAATATGTAAGAGCTAACATGTTTCAGATTTAATAGTAAGCATTATTGTAACTGATTATTCCCAGTGACCCTAGAAAACCATGCAAATCCGGAATAGTCTAGAAACTTTGTGAGCACTGCAACGTATTTTTTATTGCAATTAACCTCTTTCCAGAACCAAGAACTATATAGAACTATTTACAAGAAGTGTATATGCAAAGTTATTCTTACCGTGTAGCAAGGATAAACTCGATGCAGACTTCTTTGGTTCTTCAATCATCCACACAAATCAATTCAGATACAGTGGCAGTGACAGAGTTCTTTTAGCTAATCTGACTGCTGTGATATACAACAGGATGAGGTGATAACAAGATAATTACATCCCCTTAATGATTACTCGTGACGTTATTTCCCAGTTACAGAATACCTTGTCACCTATCAGAAAGAATTGCCTCTTTACACTGATGCAATTCATACTTTAATTTGGTATGGCCGCACCAGTGAGGAGCAAATGTAGGACAAAGATATTGGTGTAGCATGAACAAAGACGGTAAGGACGTGGATGTCCCTATATAATAAAATATGATACGAACGGCATTGCCGTTGCTGGTGAAGGAAAATTTCTGTTCTTTTGAAAGTATTATGGCATCACCTCTAGTATAGACATCGGGCTAATACAATCAGCTAGAATTGAGCCTAATTTAACCCTAGTTGCTGTTGGGTCACCCTAGTTAGTGTGGAGGGGGCAAAAATGCCCCTCCTACTTATCCCAAAAACCACAACAGCCTCACCCAAACAAATAACGTGTACTTATAGGGAAACTATTGACGTTTTAAGATATGCATACATTTGCTAATAATTATCGCACAATTAATGCTGACGTCAGCATAATTACCGTTAGTTGGGAATTTTGCTCATTAGTTGTGCAAAATTTCAAACTCCTTAAAAATTTATTTTGATTGATCTAAAATGTTCCAAATAGTGTAGATAGCCTATTTAGAATGTAAAATCTTGTTTTAGAACGAACTTTTCTAATTATTGCAGAAAAACAGCTTTTTTTTCCATAAATCTGCCTCAAAATCGGTCAATTGTGGGCTCCAATCGCGTATCCGAAACCTGTGGTATCTAATGAACCACTTAAACTATGGAGCTGAATGTTGCTGTGCAAATGTGTTATAAAGAAATATTAAAAGTCACCAAATTTCAAAGGCGTTCAGAAGTTATTTGAAAAAAAAACACTAAGGGGGCATATTTGCCCCCCCCCCAGCAACTAGGGTTAACCTTCTGGACGATAGGGACACTCCTGTCCCCTCGCAGAAACTGTTGATTTATTCATTATGTATTGGTCTTACAAGGATGCAGTTTGCTTAATAAACGTTTTTCTATCACCTGCGGTAGCTTTAAGTAAATCTTATTGAAAAAGTTTTTTTTGATACACTTTGAAACATGCAACAATAGATTCGGTTCCATACCCCGAACTTAAAATTCGTATAATTGGTACTAAAAATAGAAAAAAGGTGAGTCAGAGTGAACAAAAGTAATTCCTTTATCCTAAATGTTGACATCATTGAACAAAAGGTGCTTTCCTAAGCACATAAAGCAAAAACATCTTTCAAACGTCTTTGAAAGTTTGGAACACCTGTGTCCCAGTGGTACCGAAATGGTTAAGTATAGTTACCGTTCACTCTCCGGTCGATATTTATGTGAATAGATCCATAGATTAGTATGGCTGAAGAATCTACAGCTCTCAACTCAGATGGAAAGTCTGATAACCACTTGTCCATCTGCCTTGGTGTAGCCTTCGTTCCAGACCGTCACGATTTAAAGCATCGTGTAGGGTCTTTGCATATGCGAGCAATGTGCCATCCGGTTATTTTTTCTTTACACGTATAAAGTTGTACCTGTGCTGATTACAAGAGCTGACTCAGCGCATTCTGTACGCTAACGTGTTTCCTATTTGCTGCCCCTCACATAAATCACGCAAAACCTTTGCTCACATTCTGCTCAGATTCTACTTCCTTTGTAGATCGATCAACGTAAAATTTTTTGGCACTTCATTTAAACTCGACTTCTATGGCACATGCTATTTTCCTTTTTTGAGTGGATCTCGCACAGTGATGGAATTTTGTGACTAATCCTTCCCTTCTCAAATATGCCATCAAAAATCACCATTTAATTTTGGTTGCCTAGTCTCTTTCCGATTCAGTTTCGAGTGATGATAGTATTTTATCAAAGATAAGGACAAACCTACTGCTTAGTACAACACATTACATTCTGAATTGTGGGCTCTCTTACCAAATATGTGCTATGTTAATGATTGCCAAGTCTTGTTTTGTGTTCTGCGGAATCACCACAGCACTCTTCATGGAGGCCGATACTCTTATTTTTTGTATCTTATTATTTGTTTTCCACATCGTTGTTTGAGCAGACTTGACTAGTCTCTCTATGCAAATCCTGCAAGGGGCCACAAAAGCCGCACGATGACAACCAGAAAGAGAGACTTGTACACTATGCCACTCATCGTTTTCGGCCCTTAATATTCTCCCTATCGATGAGCCAGATTTCTGGGTTACTAAATTTAGCTTGAATTTCCCGTGCATATTGAAACTGCTGTCAATCAAACTTAAAGCTTTGCATAATCAGGGGGCCCAGTTACAAGGAGGCTCCGAATGATTATTTACGCACTCAAGGTGCATGGTTTTAACCCTATCTAGGGGGAGGGAAGGTATATTTACCTCCCCCTCCGAAATTTTTCGATAACTTTTGAATGGCTGTAGATATGTGTCTATTTCTTGGTCACTTTTAATATTTATTCCTCGTGCATATTGTGTCCAAATTTGAGCTTGTTTAGAGTAGTGGTTCAAAAGTTACGAAAATTTTCTCGGAGTAGTTTGACACTGCTCCATTGTATTTCACATAGGCAATTTCAGCAGGCTCGCACAGCACGCTGATGATAGGCCTCCTTCCTTGTCAATTTGAAGCAAACTGGGCAAAGACAGTGAATCCAGTGGATGTTTTCTGCAAATTTGAATGCCTGAGGATTACCCATGCAAAATTTCATGTCATTTGGGCTTCCGGATCGGGAGATAGGTTGGGGAGGTAAATATACCTCCCCCCACCTAAATGGAGGTTAGCCAGATCCCCCTAAATAGGGTTAATTGTCTGTTTATCAGGACCCCCGTGATTTCACAAGGAAAGAACTGAATAGGCTTTTGTGTCGTACTGTCATTAGAAGGGTTTGGCTGGAACTGCCGGAGTCCACTAGTCTCTCTCTTTTTCTGCTTCTAATCCATCGGTGTCGACGTAGAGTGCTGGATGCAAGAAGTTGGTTAGATTCAGGGGGACGTTTCTAGTCTATTGTTTGAGTTACTATAGAAAAACATTATCTGTTGCTGAAGCATGGCCTATTCTGATCACCATAGGCTGCGAGAGAGCATATTAATGATTTCCATCATTACTTAGGATAAAGTTGCCAAATCTCTTTATATTCTAAAAATATGCCATCAAAAACCACCATTTCGTGAGAAAAAATCAACCAGGTTGAAGAAGGGCCAATATCTCCTTGAGAGACACCTCCGTCCTTGAAACATGTAGTTGATGTCAGCTCTGAAATATAATCATAGTATTCCCAATAAGGACGTGATCACAGTATTTCCAATAAGGACGTGATCATAGTATTCCCAATAAGGACGTGACAACAGTATTCCCAATAAGGATGTGATCACAGTATTCCCTATCAGGCATTTCCATCGATTCATATTTGCAAGCAGTGGAAGAATTGAAAAAGTGCTTGAATTTAAAAAGAATTATTCGACAAAATAGTAGAAAAGCTCAACATACATTTTGGGTCTGCATCAATTGAGGACAGGCCTACAATCTACTGCGAAAATGGGGGGCGAAAGATCAATTTTCCACCGGCCAAGTTTTTGTGGTGGTCAGTACGGTGTAAATCAGAATATGTTTATTTTAGATCATGTTGTATCATACAAAATGTTTTGAATTACTTACTTATATCATCATCTTCTACACCATCTCCATTGAAATGCCGAGCCTCATCTGACGAAAACAAATGAAAGTTCATGCATATTCTTCAGATTAGTGTGCGAATAATTATCAAAGATTATAATTCAAACAACACTCGTTTGGTAATATTTTACTATACTTACCAAAGCCTGCAATCATGATCAAAATGCATTCTGAAAGCAAATTCGGTATTTGGTGCAACATAACATCTTACATTTCAATTTCTGTCACTGCAAATGATTTTGCTTACCCAGGTCGAATACGAATGATACCATTCCGAAAGAAAATATGGCTCCCAGGCTTCACAAAGTTTTATAATATGTCATTCAAATTTGTCAAGCACTTTTATCGATAGAGTCAATTTTGATCAAATTATCGTCTCCATTCACTAATTTCCGAGTGTCGCCTCCTTTTCATATTTCTCTAACAAGAATTATTTAACTGAATTATTATTGTTGTACAACATGCTATCTATTTCATAATTTTTTCAATAGATTAGTCAACTGATAGATTGCTCAACTGATCCATCGTTCGACAATCCAACCAAGGATTTGGGGTCCCGGTGGATATTCCACCACATACCAGGGTTGAATCTGGCCATGTTCATAGAGGGTTTAAAGCAGCGTTATTTTATCTGATCAAACCTGTACCAAATGATGTATCAAACCGAATGTTTAGAACTACTTACTTATTTCATCGTCTTTCACGCCATCTCCATTGAAATGCCGAGCGTCAGCTGAAGAAAGCAAATGGAAATTAAAACATATTCGATATGCAACCCCGCAAGACAGGCTCTGGAGCTTCAAAATATTCTAAGCCAGATCCTAAAAGATTACGGTATACGCAAAGCTGGTATAAACACATTTTATTTTGTAAAGCATCTTTGAAGATAATTGCTTGAAGTTATGAACAAAACGCATTTTGGAAATAAATCCTGTTCTTTCATTGGCGCAGCATTATTTCAATTTTGATCCATATCAAATGTGTAATACGTATGTGCCAGGAAGACGTTTACAAACATGACGAAAAACTTCAAGCTTTCATGATGCGTTTGTATACCAGATAATAAGGACCATTTGTAAAGTTTTCCTTCACCAGTAAGAATGATATAAACATTTACCCAGGCCGGGGGGGGGGACCTACTAGGCCCGCGGCTATAAACTTGGTTCTGTATCTCTTGAACAACATATCGTACAGCATTGAAACTTCGTGACTTTTCCCATCGTTTTAGGAGGAATCGGATGGTGTGAAACAAATTTTCAATTTTTGACTATTTTGGGCGTGACGTCATCTACTGTTTTCCGCATTTGGAATGTCGGGACAGTGGAAAATTGTAGAAAGTTCTTGAAACCTGGATTTTTAACTCTGTTAAGGTTAAATACTCCGTACTAAGTACAGAATAAAAGGTTCTAGCAATTTTGCTCTTTTTTTACTAAAATTTTGACGTCTTTTGAAAAAATGGCTAAAAATGACCATATATGGAAAAAATGATGACGTCATCACAATGACGCAACCTGTAAAATGCTTTGCATACTAATTTAATGCATATTGATGTGATCTAACATCCTACCAAGTTTCAAGGTGATTGATTAGGTTTTATGGATTTTATGGGGGGCGGGCCTACCCAGATTGAAATCCTGGAAAATTTCGCGTTGAATCTCGAAAGAACTTTGAATATTGTAGGACCCTCGCAGCCATTGATCGGTATAGCCAAAATCTGTTTGAACTGTCATGCAGTTTCTGATACGATAATGGCAGCGACTACGAACACCAGAAAGGGTCCCGAATTGAGCTGTAAAGACGGATGTCAATATTTGGTCACGAAAACCAGAATATTTGTCATTAGCATTCAGCGCTCTAAATTTTATGAAACGTTTTGCCCACAGAAATAGGTTTAATATTCTAAAAGAGACCTGCATTACAGAGCCATTGTAAAACTTTCATAGATCCTATATGATGTGAAAAGCATCAAAGATTTTAGATTTTTAACCAACTGGTAATTTTTTGCCACAATTGATCATGAACTATCATTCTTCATCCTCATCTTATAAAGCACCGAGCTGCTCTAAATATCAGAAAAACTAATTCCACGATATGTTTCATGGAAGAGTGAACTATCATTCTTCATCCTCATCTTATAAAGCACCGAGCTGCTCGAAATATCAGAATAAACTAATTCGTCACGATATGTTTCATGGAAGAGTGAACTATCATTCTTCATCCTCATCTTATAAAGCACCGAGCTGCTAAAAATCTCATAACAAACTAATTCGTCACGACATGTTTCATGGAAGAGTGAACTAAGTTAGGTTGCTTTTCTCCACTAAACACGGCGAAGTTTGCACGCTTTTTGAAAGAAGCTTTAATTTATGCTTTTGTAATTTTTGTACATAATAATGAGTTAATTTTTGAAATTTTGAATAATTGAATCAAATATCCATGTCATTAATTTTTAAGAATAGAATAAGACGAGTCTCCTTTAGTTCAATAAACCCTCAAGAGTTACTTATAGAGCGCGTCAGACTTCAAGACGCCTGTGACGGATGAAATCGACCCGCGAGTACTTAGCCTGACTACATTCTTTTCTTGCCTCGATATACCAACCAATACCATTGTGCCCCACTTGACGAGAATCTGGTATGTAATTATTCTGGGTCAGTGGCATTGGAAGTTTGTTACATGGATTACACCACACTGCTTCGAAGCTTTGATGGCAGCAAACTTACTGAAGGTGATCATGCTGATAAAAAGGACAGAATGGAGGCATAAAAAGGCCACCTGCTCAATGAAATAAGATGCTTGCTGGTCCCATTATAAGTTGAGAAAGCTATTACAAGTCGTTTTGGCTCTAAATCAGCTTGTTTTTATAAACAGCTAGTGGAGAGTCGTTATGTGAGATGTTGTGAAGAGAAAACTTGTATTCTGACTTGCTGCTAGTGTTGAATAATGTTGTGTCAGCCCATGAGTTCGCAGTACTTTTCGGCTTATGTTTGCACGGAAGCAGCAGTTCATTTGGGTAAGTGTTACTAGTCTTTATTTGTGCAACACCCTTGTCCGGATGAATAACTTACTGACCAGTCCTTTCGTCACAGGCGCCTTTAAACCTAATTTACTTTTTGGGTTTTTCAAAACTACTACTATTTCGTTGTTCGCTACAACATGAACGTCTCAGACAACGTTTGAAACCTTTCGAGACAGTTTTTTTTATCAGAAAGAGATCTCGTTTTGCCTTGAAACCGGTGACCCTATAAATGTCGATTTTATGGTTCAATGTGTAACTCTGGAAATTTTACCGGTGAGGTATCAAATGGATTCTGTCATTATGATCTTCATGGACTGCAAGAATCAAACGAATAAGAAATTTCTATACTCCAGTTTGACAGTAGGCCACACTATTTATACCGTCAGACAACATCATAGAACAAGACGTATTTCCCTTACTGACTTGAAATTTGGCACAACTGTGTATGACATATCGCTGTATGAGATTTCAAAGTTTCATTACTCTCTCACTAGCGCTTCCGATCATAACAAAGGAGTAATTGGAATACTGCACAACAAGAAGAAGCCCAGAACATATAAGGTTCAGTACTCACCATTATCAACATCATGCTTAGTCTCATGCAGAAATTCATCTAAAACAAAGCAAATACTTGTAAGTATAGACAATTAATGATCAATACATAACACAGCAGTTTACATAAAGATCATAATGCGCAGTGAGAGCAAATCCCCTATCGAAGAACTAATAATACGTTCAACAATGTCATATTTTCTATTTCATATAATCCTATATTTCTTGGAAAGTCTTACTCGATACACGCTACACAAAACCATTTACGATTCTCCCAATTCTGTCCTAAGGGTCCCACCGGCCGCACTGCAAAAATCTACTAGGTTTCAAATTTTAGGCCGGTGATGAAAGCCTTTCATGCATGCATCTCGTCAAAAAACACTTTTGTCTACACGGATCACAGCAGCAGCTCCCGTATAGAGACAATTACACATCTGTGGTCAGGTAAGCAAAAATACTCTCGTCGCATGTGCAAAACATACGATCAAAATATCGGATTTTTGGATTAACATTTGTTTCCAGTCATTTTCACTTTCTATTTAATTTCACCATATAGCTATCAAATCAGTGCATTCTCCTGTATACTTTATAGGGAGAGTCCGTTATGTTTTGCACCTAAGGCTTTTAAGCTTGTGTGAAGACCGAATAACACTCATAACCATCAACTTTGGTAAAGCAGCAACAGTGTTCAAAATTGAGCTTTACGAAGGTGAGATACGGTCACTGCCATTTTCTGGTGCAAAGCTGCCCAGAATCGACCACCCATCCTAACGCAGCTCAAGGATGCGGCAGCGTTTCGTTTTCTTTAGAGGCCGTCATCCACCCCTGATGCATAGTTTTGTTTTAAATGTAAAATGGCAGTCGCCACATTCTCCCCAAAATCACGAATGAGAATACATTCAGCGATCCGACAAAATAGAAGTAAAAAACTGTTCGATCCTACAAACAGAAAAGCGCAGCGAACTTATCCAACATGTAGCTACGAAATTAAATTGCAATGCGATAAAGCCTTCTTAGTAAAGGAAAGGTAGTGTTAGAGATACCTAGACTGTCAGGTAAATTATAATTTAATGCATATCAAACGTATTAGCTGGAAACTACCCCAGTAGTTATACCAATTGGCAAATCTTGAACAGAAGTAAATCAGCCCAAACCTTTCGCAGGCAATCTCATCGTCGAGCATAGTTATACCATAGTCACAAGAAGCGAAGCTAGTCTGGCAACTCGCTCTTATCCCTTTTTTTTTATCTTTTTGTGCTCAAAAACGCTCGACGCCAGCGAAGCTAAAAGGGATGGCAAGAGCTCACTTAATATGCGTGTTTGTGAAACCTAGTGGAACTTCTATATTTCTGGTGAACATAACCAAAAGAAAAGCTTGAAATAGAGAATATTTATTTGCTTGCAACGTTCAGCTTTGTGATAAAGACATACCTGCAAGGATTTGGGGCGAAATTGGCCATGTTTTTCTACCTATGATGGAGCTTGTAAGAATTGCAAGTTCCTTGCTTTACCTAACTGGTGAGAAGATATTTCTTTCTTCCAGGAAATACCTTAGGGGAAGAAATTATTGCAGGAACTAATATTCGCGGGTGGCTTAACAAAGGAACTCATGGGAATGAATTTTCATGGTTGAACATCCGCCAGGAATTTTCATCAGGCTATTTCCCCGTATTTCTTGCAATAAATGATAGATAGTTGCTGCATATATCACCAAAAGTGGCAGTAGTGGCAATAGCGCAATCGATAAAAGAATGAATTTTTTCTTTGAAATTTTTAAAATTTTATGAAATTTTCGAGGAATTTAGCAATTTCGTGGGATGATGGTAGATATATTTTGCAAGAATTAACATTTTTGGGAGGTAAAACCGCGAACTTTTCTTCCCTTAAGATAGTTGAGAATCAGTCTCACTCGTAGTAGGGCAGCAACCTCTATTGAGAGGCAGTATTTCACTTAAATGAAACTCGATTATTCATAAATTTGCTTCTTAATCTCATAGTTACAACACAAAATGTTTGGAACGTTTTTCTAAATACTTCTAACAGCACGTTTTTTAATATAAGAACGCACGTTTTCGGACTAAAGCTTCTGTGGTCGGTCAGAGTTATGCTTAACCCTTAGACTCCGCAATGTCTGAAAAAATGACCTGGCAATTTTTGCCATTTTTGCTAAGTTTAAAGGGCCAGCAATCAGCAGTATCTAGAGCAGCAAACTTGGTACCAATCGATGCATAATCGTCTGTTCTTTCAAAAAGTCTTCCATTTCGACCTCTCATTTTCAACTGGTGAGCCTCTATGACGCGCCAAAGGTGACCCTATATTCAGAACGCATATGTGC
>JAOBRC010581342.1:0-11052 GCA_027575255.1 Scolionema suvaense
AAATCCTCTCTCATGCCTTATTCTTTTATTCTTTTAGTCAGATACAACTTTGTTTTATGCTGAACCGGCACAAGAACAAATTGTTCTTTGTCTTACAGCTGCATTTGTGTTGTGCTGAATGTTGTTCCTTTGCTGAATGAAAGATGAGATTCAGGTACTATAAATTCCAGCTTAGTTCGACATCAGTAATGGCTTTCGGGCATGCTAGATCAGGGCTCCTCGAAGTTGAATGTGACATTTTTTTAAACATCTATTCTGAGCTTCCGTTAGTAATGGAAAGAGGACATCGGGCACTCCAAAATGTGAAATTCTTTGCACACTTTGGTACCTTCGATCGATCGATCTTGCATAGCCAAACTTTAAAAACTGACAAAGGTTTCAGCGCTACACCTTGGACCTACTGGGGGACTCACAGCACCCCTCAGAACCTTTAGGTGCAACCGCTACCCCTCCCCCAATTTGATTTATTATGCTTTGACAGGCTGATGATCCTTTCAGGAAGGTTGCTCACTTCCATGATAGACCTCTCAAAAGTATATTGTCTCCCATCCAATGGAAGAATATTTTTGTACACACCCTGGAACTCAGAAATATTTTTTGGGTATTATTTGACACTTCTCTTTGCTTTAGAATTGAGTTCCTTGGTTATCTGTCTAGTTTTCCAAGCTTTCATAACCACATGTTTCTATTACAATATAATGTCAACAGAGACAGAAGTTTTAGTAGGTAGCCACTAAAATTAGGGTCTTTTTAATCAACTAGAAGTTAGTATACAGGTAAATGTCATTTAGCATTTGAAAATAATTTCATATACATGGCACCTACACATGGCCTAAAAGTCAACACCACCCTGCCAATATTATTTAACGTGTTGACATAATCTGAGCGGGATAACCGTTTTTGTGAATCTTAATCCAGCAAGACTACATTTTAATTCTTTAACTTAAAGGATGACTTAGCTTGGTTGTTACAGTTGCTTCAGCAGGTGTCCACACAGCTCTGTCCTGTGTAGTCTGATTATGATAGCAGACACGTAGATAATATCTTAAACAAACAAACCAGCAAATAATTGATTGCTGCAGTAGATGTTTGTAATTAGAGTTCGTGTTGTGATCAGTTGCCGTCATTATAATTTCTTCGTTGAATAGTGCCATTTCACTTCAGTTTTAAGACAATGCAAGGAGAAATATATTCCGATTGATGTCCAAAACAAATATCTCAACTTTAGATGTAGCGTACTTTGTTTCCTCCCAGTATATCTAAGTGCATTTGACCATGAAAGTACTGTTTTTTCCCAAAGAAACCTATACATGCCGTCGACGCTATCCCTGTACTCGCCTGTGGTGGTCCGCAGAATTGGCAATAAAGTGTGTTTGAGCTGTTATATGATTTCTCTGCAGCTTGATCCAAATAGAAAAGTATTTTTTATGGTCACCAGTTTTGTTTTTTTGCAGTGTCTGTTTCTATCAAGAACATGCAAACAGTTTAAGATATTTTTTAGCTTTCTTTCAGTATGTCTGCCATTAGAAGGAGAGGAGCACAGACGCAGAAACCTAGTTACACCATCAGTAATAGAATTGTGGCTGATCACAGCGTGGCACATGAATGCAATGATCAGCTTGGATTCTTTGGAATTTTTGGCATAGTTGTATATATAACCATACTTGTCTATGCTGTAGTTCAAGCTGATAGGACTTTGCCTGATCCGAAGGGCATTCATGCACCCATAACAGAATTTTCAGCTATCAGGGCCAGACAGCACCTGAATGCTCTCACAGAGATTGGCAGTCGACCAGCTGGTAGTTATGAAAATGATGTTCTAGCTTCAAGCTACATAATGAAAGCTGTCAAAGAAATTGCCAAAAGTGCTGTGCCAAATATTGGGATAGAGTATCATTTGCAGCAAACATCTGGTAGTTTTCTATATGAGCGAGGCAATCTAGGATTGACTGCTGCTTATGAGAACATTACCAATGTTATTGTTCGACTGTCACAAACAGATGTGAAGTCTACATCAGCCGTACTTATCAATGCACATTTCGATAGTGTTGCAAAGACTATTGGTGCTAGCGATGATGCTGTTAGTTGTGCCTTGATGCTTGAGATATTGAGAACACTATCTGCTGATGTGCGTGCTGTTCATCATGACGTAATCTTTTTGTTTAACGGAGCTGAAGAAGCTGGTCTAAAAGGAGCGCACGGCTTTGTTTCGCAACATCCATGGATGAAAGATGTAAAGATAGTCATAAACTTGGAAGCAGCAGGATCAGGTGTGCTTTATTTGTAAGTCAAGCATATTGTTTGTGGTGCGTGGCACATGTTTTTTTTTTGAATACCAGAATTTCCTTTTGCGCTGTATTTCTCTATCTATATCCCGGGAGACTCGACTTGTTAAACAGATTTACTAGATAATGCTTCTTTCGTAGAACAGATATGTTTTGCACTATATAATGGCAAGACTATTAACACTCGTTAACCATGTGCATTCAGGGCTCGACAAATTGCGCGCACGGAAATGGGCGTGCGTGCATCGTGCACGTGACCTACTCTGTGGCACACAATATTTCGTGCACGTAGGAAATTTGCACATTCAAACACAGGCAGATCTAGAAATACTTTAGCTAAGCATTCCTTCCAGTTTACGGACCCAATTCCAAGAAATCGCAACCCATTGCATGATTGATTTACAAATGTATGCCTGCTTGGAGTTATCGATAATTGCCTTTGCATGCAGTTTTCTGTGATGTTTTGTTTACGTGAACAAGAGATCAGTTTCTGTGTGACCTGAATGCTGTTTAAGAGCTGCTTAGACCAGGTGACCAGGTACCTGCGTCATGCTTTCTTTTGGCAGAGATGCATGTCATGTTATGTACTAATGATTTCTTTAATTATTCAACAGATGGAGACATGTTGTCTATTCCCTATTAGTCCTAATCTCAAATGTCTTTGTTGGAGGAGGTGGCTACTAGAGGCGCATGGAAATATGTGCACGCAAAAAATAAGTTTGTCGAGGCCTGGCTTTTATGTTATGAAGATGGAAACCATTTATGAATGATCACAAATTCTTTGATTCGTGCCGATGTACTGAAAAATAACAGTTCTTACATTGTTCATTTGTCTCTTGGTTGAACTGATACGGAATTAAATATATGAAAGAAATGTTGTCATAGCGTTAAATAATAACTCTAAAAAGGCTGGGAAAAGAAGAAAGTAACTAGAATTGTTTGACTTAACCCACCACCCTGCGTGATAACTTTTTTTCTACTGACCTTTGAGTAATGAATGTAGTCTTATGTGGAGGAAGGTAATCTTTCTTGATAATAGTAGCATGTGTGAGTGCATTTCTTTAGACTTTTTGTGTTACTGGCAGTAACTCTTGTTCACTGCGGCAAATGCCATGTTTATTCTGAACATGTTGGTGTATGTTCCAGTCTTCACTGTTCCCTTTCAGCACTGTAATGCATTTATTTCTTTTGTGTTTCTTGTTATCTGCTGTGTCAAGATTGCAAGCTGGGAAGAAGATTCCGCTAGTTTGCTCATGTAGTGTTTGTTTTTAATTTTGCTGCTCTTTTAGCCTTCCAGTTATTTGTTGCATAATTGTCATTACAGGAGGCCGTGAAGTGGTCTTTCAAATGGGACCAGAACACCCTTGGATTGTTCATTCATATGCCAAATCTGCTAAATACCCTCTTGCATCTGTGTTTGCTCAAGAATTGTTTGAAGCCAATCTTGTGCCTTCAGACACGGATTACCGTGTCTTCCGGTACTATGGGAATATTAGTGGTAAGTATTGGAAGTTTACATCTATGTCGATTTGTGAATTGAGAGTTCTCTTATATCAACACGACCACCAGCAGTTCATCAGCAACAGGAATTACCGTATATTTTACATACTCTCTTATCCTTTCTAGGGCAAGAGGTGAATGCCTGGCTAACTTCTCGTCTGTCACTGCCATCCTCTTGTTTTATGACACTACCGGGCATATTTCAAAAATGGTTTGGTCTTTCCTCAACATTTAAACCCAGAAATGCAGCTGACTAACTACAAGGATTCGATGAGTTGTCAATGCTTTTAAGTTCAAAATGAAAGAAATGGTCAGAAGACGATTTCACTGAAATTTATCTTTGAAGAATTCAGCATACCCATAATTTTGCATCGGACAGACAAGCTAACCTTCATATATGTTGGGGGTCTGGTTGCCTTCTCCACAAATTTAGATTGAAATAATAGTTACAACCATCTCAACGAAATGTTCAAACTGTTATTGAGCGACACTATATTTTGTAGCAGGCAAAAATAATACGAAGTGCCTTTCTGAACCGATTTTTTTAGTTAAAAGTGGTATTTTCTTTTACAAACCATGCTTCATTTTCGCTAACAAGTGTTATTAGATTTTGAAAACTATCACATAATTCAGAAATTTGGTTGCATTCTATTCGTATACTGGACCCAACACAAATATTTCACCGAAAAGAATTTTGTTTGGCGGACGCAAAAATCATTGAAGTAGCCGTTGGTATCTTTTATGCCTGTGCTTCTATATTAACGCAGTTGTGTCATTTGAACATATTCGCATTGAATTTCTTGGGATCAAAGATTTCATTTGGTGGACAGGGTTTTCTCCAGCCAGTAAATGACGTCCGGTATACGGACGTCAAAACTCAATTTATTGAGTTTTGGAGGTGATCCATGGCCACTTTTCACATGCTTATTGAACTTTTTCTTAAGTTTGCATAGAGGAAATTGTCTTTCAAAGTACAGGCTCTTGTATACAAAAACAACTCCATTTTTAGAAGTACTGGGAAGCATAATCTTTTCAAAACTGATTCAAAAGTGTCCAACTCAATTTGGAGTAAGAAACGGCTGTCAATAACGATGACTGCATAAAACACTTTATTCTTTTGTCGCTGTCCTGATAATAACGTTTTAAAAACATACCGTAAGTAGCCCGAAGGGCCCACCGTCCTCCGTGTACTTTGCTGTATTATGAGCAGCTGAGACTGGCAGATTGCAATTGACATGTTCGTATGACAACAAGCTAGTCCATTGATATCAAGCACAAAATATGCATTGAAATTCTCACATGCGTTTCTTATGGTAATTTAACTTTTGGTGGAAAACAGCGAGAAAAAGCAAGTAATGGGTATCGAAGGTCAGGGTGTCTGGCTGAGAGTGAAATTTAAAGCAATATACCAGTCTAAAATGATATTTGGCATGAAAATAGAGCCTTCAAAAACATGACCGAAGCTTTTTATTTCATGAAAAAAGGTGCTGTAGTTCCAGAGATATCTGCTTTCAAAGTCAAAGAGAATTTTGCCTTGCTACCATTTTCGTTCTGACCGCTAATTATGCATGACGCCTAGTCAGACCAAGTGCAATTATCTCATCTTAATTGCCGAATTGCTCTTAATTGCAATCATTAGTAAATCTCAATTTCGTTCTATCTGAAATAGAGGTGCAATATGTTGCTTTTCAGGTTAACACAAAATCTTGAAATGTTCAGTTGCTAAGGAAAGCCATTAACCTTAGAACGGTCTTAGATGACGTCATTGATGAGCTGAATTGAGAAGCACAGGAGCAGTGAAAAATATCAAACATTGAAGGAACATTGAAGATGAACCACTTAAACTTTTTTATTCAAATAAAAACCAGTATTCATGGTTTCGCAAGATCTATCAGTGGGAAGAACATTATTTTAGACCGATATATTGCTTTAACAATATTCTACGTTTCACACGAACAACTGCATGTTATATGAAATAGAACTTAGCGTTGATCATAGAATCGCTGTTTAATTCAAACTAGAATCACTCAGTTTTGGGTCAAAGTTTTCCTTTGATTGTATGTTTTAGCGTATATGGTTAGTTATTCATGATCAAAAGTGGAAAAGTAGCAAAAATGTCTTCGGTGGTTTTTGAATGATGTTTTTGTGAACCCTGTGGGAAAAGCTCTGTGACTTGTAGCCATAGTAGCACCCAAACAGTGTTTTACTCCTTAACCAAAAATACTGAGGCTGAGCATATCTGGTTATCTGATTCCAGGGGGTAGGTGCATCCCATGTCTGCACTAAACTGGCGCTTATTCAGGTTGTTTTTTTATCAAACGTTTGCTAAAACATGCTTCAAATTGCCTAAAATTCATTTAATCAGGGAAATAAGAAATGTTTTTTGGAAATTTCTTTCAAATTGCCGTATTTAGGCAGGGTTTGAATTTGTTGCTCGTAGTTCGCTATTTGCCACATAGGTCAAAACTGTGAAGCAGATTAAAGTGAATAGACGTAAAATTGTGAAACTTAATCCCCTGGTTGCTGCATTATGTTGCTGATTCCCATAGAATTCTAGTGTCTGCTAGATACATGAAAACTTCTCACTGTCTTGCGTGTTGTCTCTCCCCTTCGTATTGAGCACTTAATCTTCCTGGACTTTGTTTACATGCTTTTGCTATGTATAGTTTGCAGGGCTGTATCCAGCATTTATTTGGGGAGACCGTTTTTCTTTCTTCATCGCTGAAATATTGAACCAGCGTAACTGGCGAGCTATAAACTCTCATGTTTGCAAAAAGCCCTGGACAACTGAACCAGCCTGGGCAAAAGGAAATTCAGCAGGTGATTTTTAAATCAAACTGAGTTAGATTTAAAACCACAGATGCTGCAATAAATTGCACTGGCATGCATTTACCTGCAATACTGTATGACACACTGAATGACGGCCTTGCAGTTTATTGCACTGCTATATGTTGGACTAGTATCACATCCACTTTAGTTTAGAAAGAAATCACATCCGAGTTTGGGTGTAGTGGGTTAATTGAGTTTGGGCGCAAAGACCAGTATACCGGTCATAAAAGTGCCCTGGATACGGCTATGGTTTGATATAGTATGAACGACAAAAGCCAAAGCAAATCTGAGATAATCCCTTGCAGCTGTTTCCGTGTTTCTTTATGCGGTTCTGGAAACTCGTTGGCTCATCTCTGGAACCTAGTCTGCAAATTTTGTAAATACCCGTAAGGCCGCTTAACGTGCTTTGAAAGACAGCTGTTGGGGAAAGAGGAGGAAAACAACATTGAGTATGAGTTCTACTTTAGTTTGAATAGACATTAGATTGACATCTTCCTTCACAGTAACTGCGGCAACCAATAGAACCTAAACGTGTACTAGATGCAGGTGAATACAAGTAGCTAAAAGTTAAAAGGAGAAGCTAGGTAACTGGATATCGCCGAAGCTAGCCTTGCTTTATGATGTGTATCATAATAGATTTTTCAGCTTCCTTCTAAGCTTAGCCTGCTCACAGCCTCTGCTCGAATCAAGTCCTCTCAGAGGCTGCTTATTTTGGCATGAATCTCTGTTTTTCAAATTAACAAACTTTACTAATTATTTGCAGTTTGCGTCATGCGCTCCTATAGCAACCTCATGATGAACATCAGTTTGTATTCAATCAGTGTGTAAAGTCATGCATAATTGATTACTTGAAGTCGCTGGTGACGTTAATGTGCTCATTATGGGATAATTAGCAAACGCAGAAATGCTGCGAAAGGTAACAAACCAAGCAAACAAATGAAGCGCAGTGCGCTTGGTTTGGTACAGGCTAAGCTGCATTTGTGGCATGTATTTATTTTGGCTTCAATTTAAGCTGATCTTGGACACAAAAGGGCTTCATATAGCAAAAGCTCCCCAGGCCCTGCCCCGGACCCGCAAGCGGGATTCACAATGCCCTCTAGAACCCCCAGTTGCATAGTGTTAAAACTGTGAACGTATTTTTAAGTTCTAATTTGTACCCTGTTGGGTGCAATTTAAGGAGCCGATAAGCTCGGAAGTACAGGATTTTTGTGTAGGAAGGCCCCTCTTCAATCATGTCACATGTCAGACACTTTGACGTTATCATTATGAAAACTTTCGTTCAACGCTATTAGGTACCATGGTGTCAGGTTTGTATCGAGTAAATTCCTTTGGAATTCGATGTTGAAAAGTTAACTGGAAGCAGTTTCTTTTTAAAGCATGCTTCTGATGGTATTTGTTTCTGATTATGGGAAAATCTGTGAGAGAAAAATGGGCTTATCAGCTGCACAGTCCCAGTATATCTTTTTTACTCAACTGTTTTTTCTTCTGCCAACTTGCAGCTATTCTTTTTGCTTTATGGGTCACCTGTTCTATAAAAAGCTGAGTTGTCTTCCTGTCGAAATAGGAGAAGATGTTACCTTACTGTTGTCCAGAGTGCCCAGGGCCCCACCAAATTTATCAGAGTCTAGTTGTTTACAAATTGGTTTTACTTATACTCCTCTCAGACCAAAGCACAAACAGAAGTACATTAGGACATTTTCTAAGGAACCTCAAGCTAGTCTGTTATTGTCTTGTTGGTTTCTTCAAGCTTAGTACGTCCTCCTTATCATCAGCATAAACACTATCGTCAAAATCACAATGTGGGCCCATCCTGATACCCTAGACAGAACACCTTGCAGTAGAGGCATTCTCTTTTAGATGGGATTGGTGGTGAAGATGGTACTGTTGTTGTGAAACCATTACTAGAAGGTTGCCAACCAAGTCTGAAGACCCTTTTTTAAGAATGAGACATGTATGTGTATGCCCCCCCCTCCCTGTTGGAAACCAGCATTGTATTTAGCCAACCCCATATTTGATAAACGCAGCTGGGCCTGTCAAGGAAGTGAATCTGACAATGATAATTGATTGGAAGTTGCAGCTTACCATAAGTCCTGCAATAAATGCCCTCCTGTTTTTAATTATCCCCTCTAATAAACGCCCCCCCCCCTAAAAATGAAAATTATTTATTAAACTCCCCCCTCTATTAAACACCTCCTCTTGTCAATGTCCCCTCCCCAAAGGGGGTGTTTACGAGAATCTATCTCTGCTGAAGCGACAAACCTGGACTTTAAATCCTAAAGAAGCAGAGAAAATTGTGTTGACATAATGTTCAGGTGTTAGCTGATATAAAAAAGTTAATTTATTTTGTATAATGGACACTGTAATAATCGAGACATTGCTTAAAAAATTTACAAGAGGCCATTATAGAAACATTTTTAAATAAACGCCCCCCTCTGGTTAACACCCCTCCAAAAACTTGAAAATTTAAATTATCCCCCCGGACGTTTAGTAGAAGATTCACGGTATGTTAATCAAAATTAAAGAAATATATTATGAAAAAATAGAGACAGCTCCATTAATCAACAGTTTTGAATCAATTTTCGAATTCATGTACTTAAGTCCATTGGTTTGCACTGTATCCAATGTGTATGTGAATATGTATCAATATTATACCATGATGCAACTGTCTTTATATTTTCAGGAGTTGATGTTGCGTTTAACAAAAACGGGTATGTGTATCACACTAGATATGATGATGCGGCTTCAATACCGAGTGGTTCTATTCAACGTGCGGGTGAAAACATGATGGCACTTGCAAAGTCTCTTTCAAACTCTCCGTACCTTGAAGATCCAGGAGAGTTCCGACATGGACAAACCATATACTTCGACTTTCTTGGCTTGTTCATGCTGTATTATCCAAAGAGGCTACACATTCTGGTCAATTCAATTGCTGCTTTTGTCACTATTGGTTATGTGCTCAAGAGTGCTATTTCTCATGGAAAGGTTTCTGATCAAAATGGTAAGAACTATGAGTACATGTTGATGGTTGTGCTAGCCCTGCATGTGCTTTACTGTTGACCATAATGCTGTGAAGCAATTGTTCCTGTTTATAAGCATGCTAGCTGCTGGACTGGAAGGAAGCAAAATTTTGGTTCTTATTGCTTTCCTCAAGAGGGAACAATATTTTCTGAGCATGTTCACATTGGCAAGACAATTTATATAATTAAAATCACTTATTGGGCTCCAAAGCTCCTTGTGAGAATGTTTCAGAGCGGCTGAAGTGTTTTGAAATTAAAATACTTCCATGCTAAAGAACCTTCCGCAAGCAGTTTGAATTTTTTGTGCTTCGCTAGAGGAATGTTTCATAATGCTATTCGTGAAAGGGTCCAAAATCACATAGTTTTTTTGCTGAAATTTACAGTATTAAACTGCTCAACGCATTGACGCTATACAGGATGCGCAGCAAACTATGTTTTTATCCCTTTTTCTGTAGAGGGGTCCAAAAATGTTCTTTTTTTTTGTAGGAAAGCCGCGCCGATTATTATGCGACTAATACCCTTTTGGGCACCTTTTGGTACAAGAATCACTATCCTAACATTTTTGGGACTGGATTTATAGGCCCAGGCCCAAGGGGCACTTTTGAGCAATCTGATTGTTAGACATTATTTTTGTTGATATCTCGTCCTCTACTGCGCCAGTCAACTTCAAACTTGCCAGGAAAACAGATTCCCAATAGCTTCAAGATGTGAAAATGCTCAAATTTGTAATTTACCGACTGGTCTCCAAAATACCCTACCTGCCTTCTTTTGCCCTAAATCTTGAAATCTTTAAAAGACAGGCTATTCTCTGTCTGCCTGTTAAGTTTCCTTTGTATGAGTCTTCAGGAAGTCACATGGTCCTTGCATCTAAGTGTTGTTCCACGTACTTACCGAATAAGTAGAGTCTGGCCAACCCTGAGCCTTTTCTACCTTCTTAAATAGGCAACCTAACACTCAAATTTATCCCAGTTTAGTATACATCTCTCCATTAGATCGTAGTTGAAGTGTGCCAAAACTTAGCCCTAGAACTGCTGGAGAAGTATCATTCTCACGGGGAGGGGTGTTAGCCCCCCCCCTTCCTGTTACTAGTCGTACAAAGAAGGATTAAAGTGAATATTTACATTGGACTTTAATAGTGTCTCTGCCGTTCATGACCAAATACAAGTATGTTTTGTTTTATTCTAGACTCAAATACCATTCCTAGTTGGGGTCGGACTTCCCTAATCAATATTGTCTTGTGCATAGGAGTTATATTGATGTCTTGGCTTGGAGCTTTCGTTGCATCTCTGTGCATTGCTGGTTTGTTGAACTGGACTGGTAATCTCATGATGTGGTATAGTCATCCATTTTTTGGGATGTTGCTGTATGGTTTTCCTGCTTGTGTTGGATTGTGTTTAGTTCATTATGTGGCTGGTTTTGCT
>JAOBRC010581453.1:0-11051 GCA_027575255.1 Scolionema suvaense
AACTCTATGCATGTTTTGAACCATATGCCCGTGTTGCCTGATCATCTAGTTTCGTTTGCAGGTGGCACTTTTCACCCCAAAATGTTTGTTTTCGTGTTTTTTTTTACGAATATGTCATGAACGGTTCATCCGTCTGTTGTCATTTTTGGTGTGAATATATTAGGCAACTGTAGGCATGTTATGGATCATTTGCTATATCTCCAGACAATCGCAATTGGCTTGCAGATGGCAATCAAGGTGGTTAAATGGGTTTTTTAATGGGTGGTAATTTAGTCAGAAAATGCCAATTTTCAGGTTTTTGTCCTAATGTGCCAAGAATGTTTTATCCTTTCATTGTCGGTGTGGATCGTAGGGGCACCAAAGCCTATATTATATATTATGACTCATACTTTACATTTTGGGAATATGTTGTTCTTCAGCATGCGGGTGGCAATTTATGTCAATAATTGCTGTTTGATGGTTCTTTCATTGTTTCAAGAAACTCTTGATTACATTTTTTTGATTTGTGGTGCAAATCTTGTGGCTTCTGTGTTATTCTCTTCTTTGATCTGATGTGGGGATTCAATTAAGTTTGCGGGAGTCCACTAATTATGTGACTTGTTTTTATGAGAACCAGAAAATTATGGTTATGGTTCATTGTTCTTTGATTATTTTCCAATGTTCAGCCTCAATTGTTCTTATTTGTTCTAAGGTCACGTGACAGTATTTGTTTGAAGGGTCATCATCTCTAATTAAGAATCATTTTCTTCTTTTAAGCCAATGTACTTGACCTCATCCTGGTAAATTTTTTCATGAGTATGCAATTAGTTTATAGATGTAATGTTGTATTTGGACAGCTTGCTATAATGTAATTGGCATTGGCATGTAGATAAATTGAAGTGTGGAATTTTTAATATTGCTGTGATTGTGGATAATGATGGTTGGTTAACACTTTATATGTTCAGCCTGTGGTTAAGTGTTTACTCTTTTGTGCTAAATTGAAGGGGGGGTTCATTTTGCAATTTTTCAAAATTTTCACCCTTAAAAATCAATTTATAATGACCCCCCCCCCCCCATTTTCATCAAAATTGGATGATAAGCTATTTTTGGCCGGGGAACGCAAATTTTTAATATTTACTCAATGATCAAAAGGAAACTATACAAAAACAAATGATGAATATTTTTAAAAATCTAAATGTCTCCTTTTTAACATAAAAGAACAAATACAAAGATGCAGAAATCCTGACTATCCTACCAGCCCCGTTTTATTTTTTTTCAACCCCCCCCCCCCATTTTATGTAATATATTTGAATGCCCTCTTTGTTGATTTTATTTCGACCCCCCATTTTGGCTTTTTTTTACCTGGAGTACCCAGCCCCTGCTTATTTGACCCCCTAAAATTAAGCACTAAAGAGTATGCAGAATGATGACTGATGATGAGAATAGCTTCTCCAAACATGTACCGTATAATAAGAAATTTCTAACAAAAAGTACTGTGCAAAGGCTGAAAACGTTGTGCTTTAATGGCAGTGGAAGTAAAAAACATTATTACTCCGAAAATTGGATCTTTATATGCCATTGAAAATGGCAAAAATTTGACTTTACCCCCGTTTTTTTGACCCCCTGGTGCATGAAATTTATTCAGATTAGACATTTTCTGAAATAGCTCATTGAACACAATCATTCAAGCCCCAAATCATCGAAAACAGCTGAACAGAAGTGAAGTAAGAGCCAAAAAATCCCCAAAAATCTTTGCCAAAGATGACATTACCCCCTGTCAGAAAATAACCACTTGGCGCCCTGTTATAGGTATGATCACCAAGTTTGGACCAAAATATGCTTGCGTAGATTCTGTTCACACTTAAAAAATTTGCGGCAAAAGCTTCAGCCATTTTGTCGCAATAAAAATATTAAACTAGTAGGGGATGGAGCCACCCCCTTATTATGTTAACCGTTCATTTCTAATGGTTCAAGGTGCTAGCTTCTAGGGGTTTCTGTTCCCTGATCGGGACTTGACTTAGTCACTTCTTTAAAGGGGAACAGTGGTCAAAAAGATGATAGGGCTCATTAAATTGTGACATTTCACGGCAAAAGCTTATTTAGTTCCAGAGATATTCAGTCTCAAAGTCCAGCTGTTATCATCTTGATTTTTGATGATGTCATTGAGGCACGTTACTAAGTGTCACCATTTCGTTAGTAACGCATATATGAACGTTATTTTCTCAAGTGAATCTTTAATATATTTCCTAGCTCTACAAGAAAGCAAAAGAGACAGTCTGTCACAATAATTTAATACTGAGTATTTTGGCAACGAAGTTTAGATAATTGCGGTAGTGCCCCAGTGACATCATGCGTAATTATTGGCAAGATGGCAGCTGCTGGACTTTGCCAAAGTTTGAGGTTGAATATCTCTAGAATTACGCAAGCTTTTGCCATGAAATAAAAACTGTATATCATGTTTTGATAAGTTCCATCATTTGTTAAAATATCATTTTTGACCAATGTTCCCCTTTAACACTGCTTGACCAGTTAAAACTGCTGATTACTGGACATTCTGATGGGTGTTGGTAAAGTATTTTTTTTCGGGGCCTGGGTAGAACCTTACCGGTAGACAGGTCGGGTAGCCATTCTTGTGAGGTGGCTGCTATTTAGAGGTTTACTAGAAAAAGGTCTTTAGACCTTAGGTCAAACACTTTATATGGGGTTGTTGTGAAGACCCTTACATTCCAATTTTCAATATATTTGCCAATGTGGAACATTATGTGATAATATTTGTGATAAGTTTTTGAAAACACCTTTAAGTTAAGGATTGAAATGATTGTGAAGCTAGCTCCAGTCATGCCTTGCTGAATGTTTGGAGTACACTTCAAACTTCCTTACTTGGTAACTCCCCAACTCGTACACTCCCTCTCTTGAATTTTAAAGAAATCTGCTGTATACACATTGTGTAATATTAGACACTCACTGTTTCAAAAGCTCCTAAGCCAGAATTTGTTTTCAATCCCTGTGCGAATTTGACGTAGGAAGTTTTGATTGTATTATAAAAATTGAAGACATGATAAGGATAAAAGAAAAGTTACTCCAATGAACGTCTTCTTGAGGATTCACAATGTGAAAGAACAACTCAAGATTTCAACAGGCAAGACTATATTTCGACACAATTACTATGCCATCCTCAGGTCAACTGAGACAAGTTACAGCAGCTTAACTTACAAGTAGAGGCAGAGATATTTCTTTAAGTATGACTAAAATCAAGTGTTTTTTTTCAAAGTACAAATATGATAGACGAAACATGTGCGATATTTTAGACAAAATGTATGCTTTAGCACTAAATTTTTGCATATGCGTCTGATGTTTTTAGGCAAAAAGTAGAACACGTATTTGAGCTGACGCTATTAGAGGGGAGCTGTCCTTTTTTATCCTTTGGGATGGCGCCAGGTGGCCACTAAATGCTTTTGGGAAATGGTCCCTTTTTTGGAGGTTCTCCATGTAAGAAAATGTACAGGAAGCATTTGGGACTGAAAGTTAGTGGCTGTTATCGGGAGTTGGCTGCTATTCGAGGCTCTACTGTAATTGAAAATCTTATTTTTCAACCTCCTCTATCAGGGATAGTCCCTCTGGTAGAGGCAATTTGATTGTTTTGCTGTATCTCTGCAGGAAAGGTCACGACTATCGCTGGTTCCACATCGGGATTTGCAAATGGATACGGAGAGGAAGCCCACTTCTACCATGTGTCAGGTTTGGCCCCATTTACATCACATAGTATTATACTTTTAAAGTGCATGTGATGTTTGCCATGTGTTTCTGTAGGTCCCATTTGCAATTCATTCAAAGTAGATGTGATATCACAGTGAGGTATATGCAGCTCACATTCCCGGTATCAAAAACTGCTTTAGTCCATCCTGTGCTTAAGATGGTATTTTATTATGTATTGGGGAGCTTCAGATAGATTTCAAGGGAGCGATCATTGATGGGTGTAGTTACACGGGCTTAATTGCAAGAGACTATTCCAGTTGTGTGTTGCTTCTCTGTAGTGAATGTTTTGTAATGAACTCTTCTGGACTTCAAATCTGAAGAAAATCGATATGTTCTGGAGTGCAAACGTTTAGTTCATGCAGTGACATGCTTTTTTGGTTATCTTATGTTCTATGTAATTACACTGCATAGCTGCACTGATATGACCATTTTTTTTTTTTGGTGAGGATATCAACAGTATTTTTGTGGTATATCAGACTCTGCTATCATGAGCATGAGAGTAAAGCATGAACTACTTGACTGCGGAATATGATTACAGAAATGTGAAAACCAATAAGTGACATCATTCGATTGAGTCCCCTGGAGAGGGCCATACAGCTGACATTATGTGTTTGCGCTTGAAGATTTTGGTTGGTTACATTTGATGATGTGATTTCCTCGCAGTTTTGCAAGCTTATTGTCTAATTAATAAATGTCATCAAATTACGAAGATAAACTTGATGAGATTTATTAATTCGTTGACTTCACTCATATGTGATGTCTACTCTAAGAAGCTTATTGTCTGTCTCATGCTTACAATTATGCCATGTGTTGGATTTTCTGAAAATACTGAAACTTTGAAGGGTGAAGTGTGATGTTTCTGAATTCCTTGCCTTGAATTTGAGTCATTTGATATTGTAAGAATTTGTAATCGCATCCAGCAAGAACATTATTCATTACTGTGGGTGACTAGTCAAGCACCCAATACGAAGTGCTTTTTCCTGATGTCTACCAGCCATTAGAATTTCTTTGCAATGCTTAAAGTTACTGACAATAATGGGAAGAAGCTCGTGTTAGATATTGAGTATGTTTTTTGTATCCATATTTGCAGAAAATACCAGGAGACTACTATAATTACAAAACCAAACGACGATACATAACATAAAATAATACAAAAAGAAACCACTAAAGCATTTACCCCCGTATGAAGAGCTAGTATGACAGGGTCAGAGAGCTACATCATATGGGACTCACATAATATAGACATGGAGCAATTTATTTCAACGAGAATCGAGGCGTTCAGTTTCCAACATGAAATTCATGGTGGCAGTAAGATTTTTGTGTCATTAGTATTACTTAGGATGTCCTGGCCGTACGACTAGAAACTGCAAGCTTCGTCACTTAGAATCTCTGTGACTATGTTGACTGCTCATGTAAGAAAAATCTTGCGCCATTGGCAGATTCACGTCTGGCATCTGGTTTAGCTTATAGAGAGACTGAAACAGATATAAACATAGTAAAAATGTCAAAATGACGAATATATGCATTATTTTATGTTAACATCATGTTTGCCTGCAAATTCATAATCTTTTGAGTGTACTACATTGCATCGAAATAGAACTGTTTGGAGGCTGTTCCTTGGAGGAGATTGAGGGCATGGCAAGACGTTCAAAGAGAAGGAAAAGGTTGAATAGCAAATTATTTTGGAAAATGAATAAATAAAACAATTTCAAGAAGCAATTTTTGTTTGTACATCTTTTCATCCATTTGCCAGCAGTCGTGTACTGTAAATCGTTTAGCAAGGCAGTTTGCGTGAACAATATTCCCTGTAATTCATTGTGCTCCAAAGTTGGACGTATTGGCCATAATAAATTTTTTGTCTGGATGTGTCCACCAGAAAAGGAACGTCTGGAATCTAGTTATCAAGATCACTCTCATTAGCACTTGTAAGTGCATGAATACAAAATAACTGTACGAATTGGGCTTGGATCTAATCTATGCCGTTGGCTTGCTTCTTCTATATACTCCAATCCATACAGGTGCAAGTTCACAAGGGACAAGGAAATGATCTATTTTTATGGTCACCAGTCGATATGGATTGATATTCTTTTGTAGGAATGGCTTTGGATGGAGATCATGATATGTTATATATTGCTGACAGTGTGAGTTAATTATTTAATTTCTGTATATTTGCCCCCGTCACGTACCAACTTGTGTCTTTGTTAATGTTGCTTTTGTGTTTTGTAGACTATAACTGGTTGTTTTTTCTTTGGCTGCACATATTGTTTATTTGACTTGCAAAGTCTTGCTAACTAAAATCAAACCCAAATGTGTCCGAGCTGAGAGTTGAGAGAGGGAAACTCGACTTGATACCTTTGTACTCTTTTCATTATGTCATTTCACTCTCAAACATGCATGATTATATCATATGAGCCATCGGTCACCAAATATTTCAGGCGGTAAGACTTGTTATGTATTGCTGACAGTGTGAGTTAATTATTTACAAGCCTTTAGTTTGTTTATTGCCAAGTTCTTTGAAGGTTACATCAGTCTTGCATGAAATTGTGTTGTTTTTTTCATTGAATTTGTGGTAACCAGTTGAAGAGTATGATTTTCAATATTTTTTATATAATTGATGATGTATTTATAGCCCAGGTGGGTTCAGAGATTATGATATCGTATTCTTGCTTTCGGAGTCTCTGTCACAGATTTCAAGGTAAAGTGGTGCATCTGGCCAAAGAGGTTTTGACTTCGAATCATGCACAGGCTGCGACACTTTTTAAAATCAACAAGGGATGCTCATTAATCACACAACCACCATCTGCAGTCATGAACACCTTTATTGACGTGTCTGCGATATCAACTTAGCCAAAGTGATACCTGTAAAATTGATTCAGTTTCGCAGGCTAGTGTTGTTTTCGCATTGAACAGCTATGTGGACCAAGGTTTTTTTCACAAGATGACTGCTGAGTATGGTCAAGTGACTTTTAAAAACCAAGAATGTTGCCACATGGTAGGGTCCAGTGTACAAAGGTGAAAACTCTGTTGAGTCTTGCTTCGGTTGCGATTTCTTGACATTTTGCCAAAAATGTGGCGTTTTTAAGTCTTTTTTGAAATATCAAGCATTTCTGCAGAATACTTGAGCTATTATGGTAAGAGTTTTGTAAGGGATTGAAAGCAGCGTGTTTCATCGTGAGATGTAGAGTCTTGTATGTAGGTAAGTACTTTGCTGACAAGGTTGACCGTCTGTGATCATGCTAGCAGAAAATTTGTTCCTCCTTGTAAGTTGTGGCAGCCTAAGTAGGGTTAAGGAACAAAGTTGTGTGCAGTTTTTTTTTGTACTTCTGTTTGGGAAGTATGTGTGTAAACCAATTTTTTTTATCGGTTCTGGAATATAGAGAATACTGACAAAATAAATACTAACTCAGATTGATTTCTGCTTGATACTTACAGTGTTCACACGGTGTCTGTGGAGATTCTGAAGTAAATGTTTTATAATTGCTTTTTTGCTACCTTTCATTTACAAATATTTGTTATTTCAAGAGCATGGGTATGTGCATTGGAACATGAGAATGTTGCTTAAAAGTTTGCAGAAAGTAGCTTCTCCATGCTCTTATTCCATTATAGGGTAACCATCGGATAAGAGTGATCTATCTGGCTAACAGTATGTAATTATTTGTAGTTGATTGTTCCTGTTAAATCTGTTGTATAGTAACTGCCCCTTTGCTAATAAGTGGCTGATGTGCAATGACACAGCACATTCTTGTGTACCTCAGTACCTGGGAATTTAACCTCAGCTACATGCGTGAGAGAATCTTTGCATCACAGTAAATTTAACTAGTCTTGGCCCCGTCACGTACCAACTTGTACCTGTGTTAATGTTGCTTTTGTGTTTTGTAGACTATAACTGGTTGTTTTTTCTTTGGATTATTTATACCAATTCTCCTTTTGCTATTTTTTTTGCTGTTTGTTTTTGTTTTGTTTTTTGTTATATCATTAGTTATTTATTTACTTACTATTATTATTTTTTTGAATCACAAATTACTTATTTCATGCTCCATGTTGTCTTTCTCGTACGATGTCGTGATTACTACTTTGAGTGCATGGTGTTGTTTCTTATAATGTAGTTTGCCCCTAATCGTATGCTTGTACCTGGGAAGTTGACAATGGGCCATCTGGATTGGGCTGAGCGTTGGGCGTCTGTGAAACATGTTTAAAACCTCAACCAGAGCCACAAGTGCTTTCGTCCAGATGGTCCTGGAAGTGAGCTACATATGCTTCGTTCAAGTTTTGTTTGGTGATTTTTGGTTCATTTGTGTTTTCATTCATGGAGCCGTTTGTTTTTTTGTACCTGTTTTTGGGTCCTTCAGTTCATGAGCAGCTCTATATCACTGGGCTTGTAGGAGACCCGCGGAGAGAAGACATTGGAAGTCTAAGAAGCCACAATGTGAAACTCGACTAAAATATTCTTTTTTCTTGGAAGCTTAGGAAAAGACACTCCTACAAGATCATCACAGACTCATCTTCACCCTGATGTACTGGGGTCACCCAATACCTACTCCCAATCACAGTCCCAATGAAATATGCAGGGCTACTCGAAGCCCCTCCTAAACAGTGCAGATCTGCATCAGTCCTGTGCCTGTATTGGGATTTCAGCTCTTTATTACTAAATATCCTAGGTGGCTATGTTATTGCAGATGCAGGGGCAGCTAGCAGTAGTTGCCTGCTACCACTGGAAGCAGGTATCTAGTCTAGGTCTTTGTAGCATTGTTATAAATTCCATCTGTTCTGACAGAGTACGGCTGAGTCCAAGTGGGGTAGCAAGGTCTTGAGTTGGTATTGTGTCAGATTTTGTGTAAATAATAGTGCAATGAATGAGGTGTCACAGAAAACTTCTGAACATTAATATCTTGTAAATAACTCTAGTGCCACTGCTTGAGAATAGGGAAAATTAATACCAAGACAATATTTTGTTATGAGCAAGGTTATGCCAGCATGAGTAGTGAGTTTTGTCTCCTCGATATCTCGAAAATTTCAATTAAGGAGCTCCCCAGCTACTTTGTCAATTGATCAGTGGAAATGAGTATGTTCATATGTCATGCTTTTTGAAGTCCCGTTTCAGCAGGTGAGTCCTATCCAAATAAGGTCTGTCGGTCTTTTTGTCCTTCTGCTCTTCCCAGTTCCATCCTCAGTCATCAAAACTTTTTCCCTGATAGCCGCTCAATGTTTTTTAGAAGTTTGGCATGAAAGGGAATTTTATCCATAATGAACATAATTTTGATGTCAAAAAAGTCTATTTTTAGGGATTTTTGAAAATATCTTTAAATCTATGATCTATAAATACTGTTTTCCATTTTTATCTGAACTCCTATTCAGCTTGGGCGTGGCCAGTTATGTCCAAAATGACCTCTAAGTATTTTTAGATTTTCCGTATCTGCTCATTGCTCTTCCCTATCTTGCAGGGAAAACTTAATAGCAGACTAGTTGCAGAATGGACCATGTGTCATACCTAAGACAACTCTTGCTTCAGTTGGACTTGTCATTTATGTCCACAAATGGCCTTTTTAAGGTGTTCTACTAGTAATTTTTAATCAAGGTGGCACACCAGTCATTTTGGCTGCATTGCATGAAGTAAGGGATGCCTCGAACACAAATCTCGTATTGTACTAGGCTTCTATGGGCAAAGTTATAGCAAGAAGTTTACTTCCATACCCACATTCTCTACAGGAGTCACAGCTCAATTCACATCTATCGATTCAAAGCAAAATACTTGCACATGTACCTGGGTTACCCTCTGCAAGTGTAAACACATGCTGGGAAATAAAAGGAGTCCTTACAGATGCCTCTGACAGAAGGACTGGTCAGCAAATTATTCACCCTGGAAACTTCATTGCATATCAACAAACACTACTGGCATCTATCAGGACAAACTGCTGCTTCCATGCAAACATAAGCCGAAAAGTGCTTCTCACTCATCGCCTGACACAATATTCTTCAACAGTAAAATCAAACAGCAATTCAGAATACCCTTCTTCTCCTCACATTATCTCATGTACCACTATATACTTTTAAGCCAAAACAACATAGGACCGGCAAATGATTTATTGAATTGAGCAGGTTGCCTTTTCATTTCCACCATCTGTTCTTTTTCATCAGCGTCATCACCTCTTGCTAGTAAGCTTGCCAGGCTTCGAAGCAGTGTGGTGTATCCCATGTAAACAAACTTTCAAAGCCACTGGCTGAGAATAATTACATCCCAAATTTTGATCAGGTTCGAGACTGACATTGGTGGTTAGGAGGAGGCAAGAAAAGACAGGAGTCAGGCTAAGTATGTGCAGCTCGATTTCATCCATCACAAGGGTCTTTAATTACTAAATGTCACAATCCTCAGTGTTGAAGGCGTGTCCAGCTTGATTTATTCACATTCCACTAGTCGTGAACCAGACTGTTGAAGCCGAACTTATGTTTCCTGTTCAAGTCCATATCTTCTCATCTTACTCAACCGCTTCTCCATAAATGTTGACAGATCGACCAGGAAAGACTGTACACGTGTTTTCTGAAAGAATCTTTGCTTGTAACTACTTCATTTGTCATGGTTGTTTCGTTTGACAGAAGGTACATGCTACTTGACATCATTAACCACAGTGGCTCTCTTCTGAGTTTACAGAACTGAGCCCACTCGCGTCTCATGTTTGATAGGCACTGAATCCATTGCAGCCACATAGCTGTAGCTCTTGTAAAAGGTACTTTTTTTAGATGGGATTGGTGCTTACCGGTTCTGTAATTAACAGTGCCAGTGAAACATTGCCAGGGTGTTATGCTTCGAGTAATTCATTGCTTCTTCTGGCAGCTGGTCACTATGGATTGCCACCCAGGGTATTCAGCTGAGTACTGAAAACCGGATGCAGGTTCTGGACTGATGAAGTTCTGCAGTGCTTTTGGAGGAGTTTGACTGGCTCTGGTTTTTCTAATTTCCTCCATCAATGTTTTGAGTGAACACTTTTGAATACATGGCTGAAGTTATTCTTATTTTGGTGCAGCTTCCTGTTACACATGTCATATATTCTCGAGAAGCTTTTCATAAAGTCTGTTTGTGGCAAAAAGGTTTCCTTCTACAGCTAGTATGACATTTAGGTCAGCACATTAATGGACGTTGAATCCGAACCAGCAACCACACTGAACTTATTTTGCTATCTATCTCACAAGTTAACTCATATTATACTCTTTGGTGCCTAGTAGACGTCCCCCCCCTAATTGATTGAACCAGCAACCACACTGAACTTATTTTGCTATCTATCTCACAAGTTAACTCATATTATACTCTTTGGTGCCTAGTA
>JAOBRC010581564.1:0-11049 GCA_027575255.1 Scolionema suvaense
CATATTTATCGTCGTAGTCGTCGCTGTTGAAGTCTGGTTAGATTTCTATTTAAACGTTACTTCTTTCCTTGGTCTGTGAATTGTAAGCTTTTTTTTGTTTTGCGTTTTACTCAGGTGACGTTGTGCTTTTTCACCCAGGCCAGGAGGGGGATAAGTTGGTTGAAAACTTCTTGCGAACAAATGGAAAGAGATAAAGATCTGTAGTTACTGACGCTCTGGTATAATTTTTTGAACTATATTTTGAAAAGGATGTAGAAGAGAGATTTTCCTCGGTTTGGGCCAAATTTTGATGGCTGGAGCTTTTATGAATTGCTTTTTATTTGAGAATGAATTTAGGACCCGTTGCGCTAGTGAGCAGGCCAAGTCTTTCATAATGCTACTCATTTTGCTGACTGATTCACAATGCTACTCGTTTCTCGAACTGATATTCGCTGCGAAAGTATGAGGAGAACCAACTGCATTGAGAAATAGGAGCGTCTATACTCATAACTGTACAATTATTGCCAGAAATCTGGATGTTGCACGAAGCAGTGACTTGCTAACTTTTTTTTGGAGCGAAATTGTGACCCTGCCTATTTCTTCACTGTTTCTTTACAGCAGGCTATTAGTATTGGACCTTTTTGCTGATGAGCTATATTCATTTTGTTCTGACATCATATTAGTATCTTCCCTAATAAAATCAACATTCAGGCATCTTCTGTTCATATCCTCTCCTCCCTCTATCAAGTTCAGCCCGAACAGAGTGACATTATCAAACAACTTCTTGACGCTCATTTCGTTGCGTGACACAAGATGATTATTTGCTGTGGTTGACTCCCAGTTTTGTATTTTCGTGTTTCTTTCTGTATGTGAACAAGGTCGGATTTTTGTTCTTACTGACGCTTGTTCCGTCTAGCCCTGTGTGCGATCCTTATTTTAGCTTGACAGAATTTTGCCAATCCTCTGTTTTCGATAGATCTTTTTATTTTAGATCTTTTCATTTTAATATGTGCAATATAAAAGATCCCATCGTTTTCAATAGGACGTGCCTGTTCTCCGGGTAATTATTTGAGCCAGAGTTAATGCATTGTTTTCTGTTGTTAGCTTTTAGTTTGTGTGTTATTTGAAGACTGATTCTGTGTTTTCTTCTGCTGTGTGATACTGTTACGTCACTTGTGTAGGATTTAGAGTTAGTATCTTTAAAGATGTCTCGCATAGTTACATTATATTGATTCTTTTTTTTTCGATGGAATTGTTAGTTTCGTGATTCCTCAGCAAGCGTGGCTTCCACATGTGCGCGCGAAGAGCATCTGTGTGACTTGACTTACTAGTTTTTGGCTGCCGCATATAAACGGTACTGTTGCGGCTGACGGCGCTGCTTCATTTCTATACATTTTGCTATTGCAAATGCAGTGTTTTCCCCGGAGAAACATAGGTTGGCTTGCAGAATATTACCACTAGTAGTCATGCCGGTCGTATACTGCAACTGCTCATTAGAAAAAGGTATAAAGTTGGCATTTGACGGCAAAATCGAAAAGTGACACTTTGTCTCAATAGGAGTGCTTTTGAAAGCAGGATATTGATCATGTCGGGGTCGAAGATTGGCAGGGTCTCATCGGCACTGGAGCACACTGGACGGAATGCGATTGACTGCAGTCTCTTTTTCGCTTAAACGATAAGCAGATACTATTGATCGTTTTGGCATCACGTAAACACACTACATTCTTCTTTTTTTATAAGACCCAGTAATTTTGAGCTGAGACTCGTTGTTCGGAACTTTCTTCTGATTTTCAGCCTCAATTATCTAGTATTAAATTCTTTTATTTGTGAAGGAATAACCAAAAGTTCTTGCAAAAAACAGCAGGACTGTGACTCCTGGGAATTTCTCAGTGAACATAGAATTCTGTTTTAGCTGGTTTACTTATTTTTTCGTTTTCGAAGCGAAATTGTTAATTTGTAAAAAGCTTGAGAAGTCTTAAAATGTATATTCTCTTAGAAGACCATTTTCTTTTATGTGACCATGTGAACAGTTATGATACCTTAGTATTCTTTTACATCCTTGATTTGAATTAAGGGCTTGTCTGTGGGACCGATCACACTTTGACATTTTTCAAGCTTTTGATGAAATCTGTCCTGAATAATATCCGTAGTTAAAAAAATGCGAATCCTTATGATCTTACGAAGTATCCTTACGATCTTGCGAATTAGCATTTTATAGGCAGCAAGTCGAAAAAGTCTTACATTTTTTCTTTTTTATGAAAACGATTTTATAGTAACACGGGCCTCAAAATTGCCTAAAAAGCAAAAACAAGTTCAGTTCAGCTTCATCGCGAATAACGAGCCTAACATCATCAAATTTTTGTGTGGGAAGATTAATACTCCAGTATTAAACAATACCTTTCCATGTTGATAGATTATTTGTTTACGAAGTCACTAATCACTCTTCATGCCAGTACTACCTTGCAAGATCAAAACAATGTAGGCTGTAAAAAGTTGCTCAGGTCCTAACAGTCCGATCCGTCAACCCGTGGAAGCAAGCCGTGGAGGCTTGATTTTCTCCACGGTTGGATAATACCATTAGTCCTTTACTTGGGGGACTGGCAAACGCCATATTTTGCACATATCGCAATGTATTTTGCACATGATTGTAGGTCTCGTATTGACTGACTCTGCTAACGTGCAAATCACGAGTTTCATCTGCTGCTTACCAAATAAACTGGGACCAATTGAAGGTGAAGACGTTCTTTGATCTAACTTATGAATTGCGGAGGCGCTTTACATTGAAATATCTCTGCACCAAGGAAGAAAGTTAAATGTTTGTACCACTGTATATCTAACTGTATAAGAGAAAAGCGCTTCCTAATAGAAGCATGACTTGTTTGAGACGATGCAGAGACTGCAAACAACATTCGCCATTTTTTTTCTCGACACGAGAACATGCACAGGGCGATAAAAACAGTGTTTGTTTCATCTCTACATCAATGTGAGAATTTTCAGCATATCTGAACTAATCCTTGCGAATAAAGCATGATGCTTTGCCGGTTATTGTCCTTGCTCATACGTTTGGAACATGCTGCTCTTCAAAAAAGCTTTGGCTGTGAAGAAATTGTTTCCCAAGTTGAAGACTGGGCTAAAGGTATCTAAAGAGCCTCAATTGTTTTGAAGAGTCATTATGCATAATATTTAATTTATGTAATTGCTTGTTTGTTGTTTGATAACTTACTGAAATTCTTCTGGCGTTGCTCTGGTTGCCCTGATGATATCCTTGAAACAACTGGGTAATGTTGCTTGTGGCCTTTGCATCTCAATGATCAGAAGATCAGATAAAGTGATGTATTTATTCGGAATATCGTCTTTCTCTTACACTTCTTAAAGATTTTGGATAGGAAAAGGATACTGTCCTGAGCCGGCTTTCTCCAATACTTTGCTCGTTCTGTGCTTGAGTTTTTATGCGCACGATACACCAAGGATGGTCCTGTGATTACTTCGCGCATAGACCACCAGGCTATATTGTCATTTATTCAAAGATTGTGCCGGGAAGTAGCAGCAGTGCTAACTCAGCCATGACAAAATATTAACTCGGTTTCCTTCAATTTTTTCTCCTAGAAAGTACACAGCTTCGAGGAATTTCTGGAGAAGAAAGATTTTAATTTTTTCAATGTAAATGAGGTTACCGAAACAGTATTTAAGTTATGGAAGAAAGTGAGGTGCAACGGAATTGACTGAAAATCTGCACGCTTATTACTTATTAAACAAAAAAAATGCTTTTTTTCATCAACCTTTCTATCATGATTTGAATCAGCACGCATGTTTATGTTTGCGGAGAGGGCATTTGTTAGCCAACAGTATTTATCAGTAGAAGATCTTTTGTTCTTTCTTTATTAGTTTGTTTTTCTATGTCGTCGTTGTGATTTTTGTTTTTGCCCTTCGTGAGCATGAATTGTTATTTTCCATTTACGGATAGCTTTTTTTCACTGAAATTTTGGTTGAACAATATTTCGATCAGTGCAACCTAATATACGGAGGAACGTGTTTACAATTTTAGTCACAACTCTCCTGAAGTGTTGTTGTTCAATAAACAAGTACTTCTTTGCTACAGTAACCTAAAACGTCAAATTGCTGACGGCCTGATAGTTGTTTTTTTGCCAATCAAAATTTCGACTGGTGCACATTGTCCTCCATAACGAGTCGGCTTTTTAGCTGTTCCTGAAGTTTGCGCACAGCTCGAATTCTGTGGACAATTGTGCAATGAAATCAGATTGTTCATTTTGAGCCAATCACATTGTAGGATTCGGCCGGACCCTTCGCTGTAAGAGCTTCTAATGAATCGAAGGCCGTACTGCCGCCATGATGAGAGAGCCCCTACACTAGAAGTCGAAGTTTAGCTACATGGAAATTTACCTCAGTTACATGGATTCGTCTGTGACACACCTACCATAGAAATATGGTGGAGAAAATGTCCTCTGACGTTGGTAACTCAAGAGCTTCTAATGCTCTCCACAAACGCCATGAGGCAATCAAGAAATGGACGCAAAGTGACACTGCGAAAGAGAGCTCGACTCGTCATGCATCGAAGTTCAAGATAAAATTTGACAAAGGGACTGTGTTTTTATCAGCTGTTTCAAGTGGAGATTTGGACGAAACTTCAAAACTCATAAAGGAAGGAGTAGATATTGACCACACAAATGTGGATGGACTGACGGCTTTGCACCAGGTAGCTAGTTAGCTGGAATTACCTTGCATTATGTTGATCTTGAGCTGTTTACTTGGAGAGTTGTTAGCCATGTTGTTGCCTCGCTTGTGCAGTTTGTGCGGTGGAGTTGAACTGGCATCAGATGTTAGAATACCTTACTTTGGGTGGGATCTAGCCACATATTAGTATCTGGGAAGATCCCTCACCAGATAACCTACATTAGCCAATTTTTTTTGCAGCAAACTGACTTATAGCCCTTATACCTGGACATGTTAGATGCACTCCTAGTCCCTTGGCCACATTTCCATTATGCCATCGCTGATTACAATAACTTGTGTATACTGCTCGCAGTTGGTAGATTGGAGTTGAGAGCTAGTTACCTGAAATTTTTAAAAGCCAACATTTCCTGTTTTTGTTTACATTTTTCATCAGTGGGGAAATCACAGTTGTTGACCAGTGTCAATGTTTGGCACAAACTAGCTGATTCAGCAACATCAATATCCTTGATGCTCTCTTTTTCTGCTTATTTCTGCATGCATGTTGATGTTGGTAGGCAAAATAGCTCCCCTATTTTGTTGACAATTTTTGTTGAAACTGCTTCGACTGCCTACAAGTCAATATAATTGACCTTCAGCTAATAGCTTGTGTTTGCCCTTTAGGTTCAGAAAACTTTCCATGGGCATTCAATGATAAAATCGCAACGTTTTAAAATTAATATTTAAGTTGTGGCGCAATTCTCAAGCTGAGCAGAACAGGATTTCTTTTGTCTGCTTCAAATAACTACATCATTAATTGACACATATAGAGCTTATTTTAGTCCCATGATGCTATCAACTATCAAACGCAACAGGCTGCCCCTCAATGTTCAAAAGAATAAGGTCCTTAAAAAACCATAAAAAAGCTGTCCTTTTTCTGGAAATCGAACGCATGCTCCGCTTTTCTAGAATATGCCCTGACATATCTGTGTTTGCGACCAAAATTCCGTCTACATTATGTTTGGTAACATTTCTCAATTTTTAGCCGCCCTGGTGCCGCCACAAAGCTGTATTCATCTTCTGTAATTTTATTTGGTAAAAGAATGCTTGCATGCTGTGCATGCAGACAGCAAGTTAGTAGAAAATGGGTTTTGACTTATTGTAACAGTCTCAGGGCTTACTTTAGCCCTGTGTTGCTATTGTCTGTCGGACACAACGGCTTGCCCCTCAAGATTTAGAATCGTGCTACAAACCTGCCCTTTTTCTAAAATAATAATTCCGCTTGGTCTGACCATGCGTCATGCATAATTACCTTGAAATTCTCCCATAACTTTGAAAGCAGATATCTCTGGAACTATGACAGCTTTTTTCATGAAATAAAAAGCTACTCCCTAGTTCTTGAAGGCTCTTTTACCACCCCCAAAATGATTTTAGACCGGTATATTGCTTTAGTGAAGATGTTTACCTTATTTTCTTCAATGTTTTTATTATTTTGTGTATTTTTATTGGTTTATGTTACCGTCCTAGCCTCGCATTGATTGTTTATCATGGACAATGCATTGTTGAAATTTAGAATTACCCCTCGATTTTCAAGCGTATTTTTGTGAACACTCAAAAATGTGTATGTCTGTGCAAGTGTCTGCCATGAAATAGCAATAGGAATTCAGATGAGCAACCATTCTATGGCACGCCAATGGCATGTTTACCAATGTGTATGTGGTGATCCTGACTTTTAAGAGTGGCCTGGGACAAAGCTGCCTCCCAAGGCAATACTCCTTTGTTTTGTTATCAGAGAACATGCAATTTGATTGATAGATATAGTGAAAAAATTGCCCCATTTATTTTTCTGTTTCACTGACCTCTCACCATCAATGATGATGATGCTTTTGTTGAAACCTCAAAGCATTTGCTGGATGAGTATTAGGCCACGTAGAATTGATTTTATGTTTTGCGAAGACATGCCTAAGACTGATTTGGAAGATATTTTTTTTCAGCGCTGAAATTGACCTTGACATTGAGCTTTTTTTGTCATGTCTATGATTGCTGTAAATCCCCGATGAAGCACGGCAGTGCTTATTCAAAACTCAGCTTTTTTATGCACCACTTAGTTGAGGGCGGCTTATTCAACAAGGAAGGGTTTCAGACAAATAATTTTATTTCTCTGTAAAAAGTTAACATGTCTCTACGCATATAGTCATTTTGAAATACATGAGGTATCTTTTTGATAAGAAAAAGGTTCAAGTATTGGTCTGGAGTGAAATATACTAATATTACTCTTTTTTATCCCCTCTGTAGTGCTTAATCAAGGGTGGTGCTTATTGAAAATGAATTCTGAAAACTGGGCCGCTAAGTCAAGGACAGCACTTATTTGAAGGCAGCGCTTAATCAAGGATTACCTTAGGAAGGAGCAATCTTCTTGACTATTAAATCTGTGGTATTGTATTAATGTAAAAGAAGCAAGAGGTCTTACAATTTATCAATCAGATACTAACTTATGAAATTGATTGACATGCAAAGCAGTGCATGATCAATCAATATGATGTGTAGGTTTTGACAACAGAAAGAATGACCATCTGCTGCTGAAGGCAGGTCAGCTGTATAAGGTCAATGTCAGATGTATACGCTGAGAAAAAGCTATGCTGAACTTTTGGTGGGGCAAACTATAAGATTGCACCTTTCAAACCGCACCAGGTTGTGGGCAAGAATAACTGTGTGCAGAATGTTTTCAAAAAGTAGCGCAACGTAGCTGCTTCTTTTGTATTTGGGTGCCTACCCCTTTTCCGTTGCTAAAATATCGGGCTAGCTTACCCTGCCTATTTGTTTTTGTGTTATGTTTAAATTTCACTGAGATCAAACTTATAAAGGATGATTTTCATCTAGTAAAGTCATGGAGAATATGGTCAAGTAAAGGAGTAAGCTAAGTAATTCCTCATTTAGAATTCATATTTAGAGGCATATTGTATAGTCATGATGTGGCATTAGTTGCACTTCTGTTTTTGTCCTTGTTGATCTATCCCCAGAGCATTTTCACTGAAGTTCCTGATTCGTTGTCTCCGTCACTTGAATGACATCTGGTTGATCTTCTGGCTCTACAGAACTAAGTGTGCTGTATATATATAAGAAAATCTATAGACTAGAATAGTCTCTCTTAATTTATCGCTCGTCTCAACTACAGAATAATCACAGTGGGCATCACTTGTTGTGACCATATATATACATGCCAACCAATGGAGAAAGAGAGAGAAACTAGTGCACTTTGGCCATGCAGTAGCTGCGAGAGATCATAATAGCCTATTCATCGCGTACTAGGGGGCTGGCAAATGCCACAGACATCGCCTCCTTTACTGTATGTTCTGGTTGGCTCCTTTGGTGAAGTCCTGAGCAATGATGACGTCAAACAACAAAGCTTGTCTCATTAGCTGCAATTGAATAGCGCTGCACAAAACAATGAGCTGAGCTATATTTAGTAACCCAGAAATCGGGCTCAGCAATGGGTGAAAATGGGCGGAGAATATGCTCTCGGTGGTCAGTCTGTGGGTTATTTTTACCAAGGCTGTGCTGGGTGGTAAGATGGTGCAGGATATCGATCGGCAGTAGAGGAAAGGAAGACTGTCAAGTCTAGAAAATCTAATACATACTGCATGTATTTCTGTTGCAATTTTACACGAAGAAGCAGAGGTTTCAGGTGGGATGTGGGGGGCATGATTTAAAAGTTACAGTAGGACAGACACTTGACATGCAGCAGGTCTTATTCTCCCTTAAAGACAAGAAAATATACTGTCTCTGAAACGCCCAGTAGCCTATCAAACTAAGAAAAAACTATGAAGTGAAAATGTGTTAAAATTTTAACATGGGTGCATGTTAGCCTATTCCTGGTCTGAGACGTCCAGTGGTTGGTGTATTTGTTGTGTGTTTTAGACACATGCCCTGAGAAAGTTTTCAGTATCTACCAAGGAGCATTTTTGATTTTTTGTAGTGATCTTGTAACTTCTATACCGTAAGATATTTTATGTTGAAGACAGCTCCTAATCCTTTCTTAGTCAACCTGTCCTTCCATATCTGAATTGTTGACCTCTTAGCAAAACACATCAAGCTATTCGATGATGGAATGGAACAGTAAGTGATGTTGTAAGATAACTCAAGCAGGCAGTGTGAGGCCGTGAGTTGATAGGTGTGCACTTATCCTCGGTGCTTGCAGCTGTAGACTTGTTGCAATTGGCAAGTGTCTCCAACCCTATCCCTCACAAGTGAATAACTCAGTGCTCTAAAGGATTGTTCCCGTGGATTTTTGATTTACTGTCACAACTGAAGCACATCCAGTCATAGCATCACCATAGTTAGAAACAACAAATTTTGACAGATAGTATTCTCTCGCTATGCAGGAGCGTGATGGTACTAGAAACAGGCGTTTTTATGTGAGGTAATGCTATGACACCCAAGCTCACTGATACACACCTCGAATATCCTAGTAGTCAAACCCATTAATCAAATATAAAAAGCCTTACAGTGCATACTGTGAATAGCATGCTACTTTAAAGGCGGGAATATGTGTAAGTTGAATGTGTGAAATTGGAAGAGTATTTATTGTATTTCTCTCTTGTTGCTGTTGTAGGCATGCATTGATGAAAACTTGGACATGGTAAAGCTGCTGATTCAGAAAGGTGCCAACATAGAAGCACGTGATAATGAAGGCTGGACTCCACTACATGCTGCAGCGAGTGCTGGAAATGTGGACATAGCTCAGTGAGTCTGCTGAATGATTTTTATGAAGTAGATGCACTTGCTCATTTCCTTATTTATAGTGGTCTAAGTTCTGAAATTCTCTTCCTTCCAAGATTAAAGATTCATACAGCAACTTTGCAATATTGTACGAAGCTAGATTGTGAATGTTTTTCGTGGACTGAAGGTTTAAAACTTCTTCTTACATCAGTGAGCTTTATGGAGAGAGCTTTCTCCTTTTTGTTTTGCTCCTAGAACCATTCCTAATTTTTTTTACCGAGGTCTCAAAAGAGTGTTGAAAATGAGAGTATCCAATGTTTTTTTCGTCTATCTTACTAATCCTGTAAGTGTTTGTTACCTAAAAACATATTTTCGTGACATCTAAGAAAAAAACAGGTAGTACTCCATAACTTAACTGGTCTGTCCTCTTATAGAATATTTAGATGGTAGTTTCTTGGGCTGGTTATATGCTACTTGATCTACTATCTCATTCATAATTTGTTCTGCTGCTGGCTGTCTTTTCCAAGTTCAATAGTTTTGTCAGTAGTCCTCAGCTTTTCCTTTTGTTCAACTTGTACAGTTTGCGTGAGAGAACTCTGAGCATCCAGCAAGATATTTCTGCGCATCGTCTCACTTTGACTCAAATACCCTTTTATAAAAATGGTTTTGAACCAATTTGACTTTGAATCAGCAATCCTCTAACTATTGACTATTTCATGTGACAGCTGTCAATGAATGTTCAACAGTGTCAGATACACTGTCTTCAGTTTGAGTTTACAAACTTAATTGTGAACAAGACTTAATTTCTCTTAGGGCTTCGTTGAAAGGATGTTGTCATCTTTTTCAGGAGCTGGTTACTGGAGCAGGAAGAGTTATTTTTTTTCAAGTCTGAGCCTCAAAATAGGCATAGTTTCCTGAATAGATACAATACTGTTGGTTTGTTGACCAAGATGCTTTTTATCAGTTTCTGCCGAAGTTCCTGTGTTTCAATATTTTTTGGTTGTCTGCTTTTGAGATATAAATCAGATTGTCTTCTAACTTCTGCTAAATTTGAGCAGCTGGTTTGCGCAAAACAAAATATTTCTGTTTCCATGGGCAGATTTCAGGCTGTGACGTTACAGGTTTAAATTGGATTTGTCTGCTGAAGTGGCACATACCTTGGAGTGTAATTCTTCATGATGATCTGGCTAGACTAAACACAAAAGAATCTGTCCTGTGTATTTGTTGTTATTAGCCTTTGTTAATCGTATTTATAGAACACATGTATTCATTTCTCTCTGATTGCCCATCTTCTAATATCAGCTTTCTGATGTTTGTTGTTTACATTTTCACTAGACCTTGTCGTTATGCTAGTTTGACTCTCACTTTGTGTCTGACATTGTTATCTGCTGTATTTTCCTCAATTTGCAATGTCTTTAACATTCAGCGTAGCCTCCTCTCCCTTGGTAGATATGAATGGGGTGGCATGATTTTCGGCAATTTTGAAGGGGTCATAGAAAGCTTTTGGTTTTGATTATTCGTGTGGGAGTTAGGGGGGGCGTGGAAAGATCATAAATTTTTTTATGGGAGGCAGGTAAAGATTTTTTCTTGGTTCCCCTCAAACTTTGTAATAGACCATATCGCGATTAGCCGATTTTGCGACTTTCGCAAAGGCTTCTGGTATTGCATGGGGCATGTACAGGA
>JAOBRC010581675.1:0-11046 GCA_027575255.1 Scolionema suvaense
CTCCTAAATATTCCAAACCTACTTCGCTCCTGCCATACCATACAACAAGTCACCTGTGGGAAAAATCTTATATCTCAGATCCTGTTATAGGGCTAGGACCTTCAAATTTTCGCTGAATGTTTCTTAGATAGTAACGTTGTCGTAACACAATCTTGCAACGCTTGATTATAATTTTACAGACTGCACTATAACTACATGAAGCTGAAATGGTTGACCTATTCATAAGCAAGATTGGACACCTAGAATTAGATTTATAAAGTTGTTAGACTTCAAACGAACTGACATCTAACCCTGTGCTGAATATTCCAAATACAGCATGAGCAAATATACAGACCACAGAGAGCAGATGGTGACTAGGCAAGTATTCGGGTCAGGTAGAGTCTCACAAATGCAAGTATTAGATTGAGGCATTTGCCAATTTCAAGCTCAGATGCGTAGAGGAACATATTGATTGTCACGTACCTCAGTGTGGCGTTTGTTTCTTCTATTGTGTTATACCTGGTCTAAGTTACAGGAACGATTTCACCAATGTTTGATCAAATGTACAGCTGAGTTGTTACACTTGCCAAAAAGGTTCAAATTCCGGTTCAGCAAGTTCCTATAAATTCTGGAGGACTTAGAATTTCTACCATCCCAGATCTTCGTGACCATCGATTCGCTGCACAGTTTTCTTAAAAAGACTACAACCAATCAGTATCCAGAATGAATTCCATCTTCTGCATCGCCCTTGGAATTGCTTCAATTGTTCTTCTAACTGAAGGTAAGAATGATTTTGAATTGAAATAACAATCTGTTTGATCAAGCTACGTGTAGCTGGGATGCAATCTTACGATGAATGTGACTTAGACACACTATGATTGTGGACACTACCTTAAGGGAACAAATTTTCGCGTGAATTAAATTTCGCGGTCAAATTTTTCAGACATTTCGCGGGAATTAATTTTCGCGGTCCATTGTGAACAAAGCATTTTGCAGGAATAAATTTTCGCAGCTGAACACTTTTCATAAATTTTTGGGAAGCTATTTCCCCATCAAAATAACATTTGAGCGTGCCGTACTTGTCACTGTAACAGATAGTCAATCCTAGTTCATTGGTAATTGATAAAGAACGCATTATTTTAAAGATTTTCGAAATTTTAATTTTTTTTCTGCGGAATTTATTTTCGCGGTTCAATGGTGGATAAATTTCGCGGGAATTAATTTTCGCGGTTGAACATTTTTGGAGGTAAAAAAGGGAATTTAAGTTCGCGGATTTGCCGAAAAACAGCGAAATCTGCGAAATTTTCTTCCCGCGAAAATTTCTTCACTTAAGGTATGTTGGTGGACACAAAGAGGAATGGTCTTTTCATAGATTTCCCCGAAACCACACTCTTCTTTTTTAAGAACCAGTAAATTTGAGCTGAGGCTTGTTGTTCTTATTTTTTTTTTTCGAATTTTAGCCTCACTTGCTTTTAATTTGTGCATATGTAACAAGATGCCATTGGTTTGAGGTGTACTCATCTCCAGCATGGAATTGATGATTTCTTCGTATGCGAATAATCTACCAAAACGAAAAACTTAAAGGTAGCTGAATTTATTTCCTATACAGTCTCAAATTTATCACATCCATGGTTTAACGAGTTTACTTGAAATTTATCCAAATGTTTGTTTACACGTTATTGACAACTTCTATAACTTCAGCAGTGGACTGAATTGTTATCAACATTACTTGAAAAAAAATCGCTGTTAACTTAAATACAGTCACGCCCTAAAGCAAGCCCAGTGCGCTAAGATTTATACTCGTTGGGTGTTCTTCGTTGACTTTTTATGGTAACTGGTGAGCAGCTACTTCCTCGTTCAAATTGAATATTTCTGTAAACTTTTCAAAAAGCTCGTTTGAAGATTTGTGTTCCCATCAAAAGTTGTTACTTTTTTGTAAATAGGTAAACAAAATTTTCGCCAAGTTTGAGTCATATTCTACTTAACATTGTAAAAATAAATCGTAAGAGTCCACGTTTCTTGAAGTACATCTTTAGCTGTTTACTATTAATTTCTTTTTTAGTAGATAGGGCCACTTTTGAACATTTTATTGTAGCTTTTGCTATTCTCAATATTCTCAATATTGGAAACAATTCATTTTTGTTCGGTGTTTCGTATTTGCGAAAGTTCATTATTACCTCTTACTTTTCTAAATTTCACAGGGACGGCGCCACGGATTTCAATGTGGGGGCCATCATGAAATGTGGGAGAGGGGGGGGGGTGATTTCGATGACGTAAGACAATGGACTGATAGGTGAATATGAAAAAAATATATATTTTAAATATCGAAAAAGTGTCGGGGGGGGCAAAGACCCCGGCCCCCCAGTGGCGCTGTGCCTGTTTCATGTTTTACAGCGGCAATTTCTGCATTTTCCTTTTTTTGCTTCTTTCTTTTTCTTTTTTTCCGATGTCAGACTTCACGAAAAAAGCTATCCACTGAAAAAGCAAGGTCACGTTTGATGGAATTTCTTTTATTACTAAAATTAGGACTTTGATACAGATTGAAACAACGTTTCATTTTAGTGTCTCCACGTATTATACAAATGCTATACCGCCGCTGCGACTCATGAAGAACAGCTTGTATGCCGACAAGCGTATGCTGTGTGCTATGAAAAATTCTGCCTGGCACCGGTGAGAATATAGTGTATAGTATATAGTATCTATAGTATGTATTCTTTATATGTTTTCTATGTTTTGAAGGAGAACATTTTTTTTTTCATGAATCTCTTTGTATACTAATGGTTAACCATAATCTACTGCATATAAAAGAGCGCTCCATACTTGCAAGGAGGTTTAAATAATAAATATTTAAACCTCCTTGATATTTGGTAGCATGGCGCTATTTAACGCTCTCCTACGATACTGTAGGTGTGAAATACTTCTTCCTCAAACAAAATGCTTATTCAAATTAGCGCCCTACTGTACAGTCAAAAGATTTACCCTGATACTGATATAAACCATCTGAAGAGTAATTCATAGCTTCTGCTCAATAACCGGTCTCAAACATAGGTCTTTTACAATTTCAAAATTATGGCATAACTGACGCTAACAGAGTTGAAGACTGAAATTTTAAAGAAACATAGAGGAGAAATGTTAATCATTAGTTAAGGAACTTTATATAAACATAAAATTGTCGAGTAGAAACTGGCAAAACCAAAACAAGATGCACACACTACATAAAATATTCGGGACAAATAGAGCGTTCTGAGTCTGGGTATGTGTCTGAAGTTTGAAAACCGTTTCAGCTTTCCTAATAATGTGTAACTTTCCATTTCAGTGCAATGCAGCTTTGGCATCATGTGTGGCAAAAGCTGAACATCCTGTCGACAACTGGCATTGTTTGGAAACATGGACCGCCTGCTTTCTGACACCAGCATGTATCCAATATTGAAGATTTGTTGTCTGACACCAGCATGTATCCAATATTGAAGATTTTTGGGGATCGTGTAAACTCTGTATCAGTGTTTACAACATTTGAGAAAAGAGTTTGTCAATAAAGAATGCTGTCGTTTTCACTATTTTGTGGCTGTTTAAAGCTTTGGTAATGGCATAGGATCTGTTTTAAGTCTTATCACAACCTGCTTACCATATGCAGGTGTTTGTATAACAAAAAAAACATCCAGCCATCCTATTAGCAAAAATTTCTTACAATTTTAGTCTTAAAAAGTTTCTTACTGGGTAATATGTAAAGTTTGAGGAGAAGAAAACAAGTTCAACAATAAGTCCAAGTCATAATATTTATCTTCGAAATAAAACATGTAAGCAGCTGCAAAAAAAAAAAAATTATAATAATAATGATAAAAACGCTGCTACTGTGGTGAATTCTATGTGAACTATCCGCTCAGATTTTAAAGTGTCAATATATTTAAAAAAAGACGTGGAAAAAAGTTGAAAACAGACTAAGCACAAGTTGTAGACTTAGCTGCACTTTTCCACAAGTCGTAGAAAATTTGCGAAAACACTGTAAACGTCAGTGACAACTTAAGGAAACCTTTAGACTCTTAATGGTGAACTGAACATGCAAGAAGCATGAAATATGACCAAGTTAGACTTCAATATGTATAACTATAAACCTCAAACACAAGTCACAATTGATATCATTTTTACGTTGTTTTTATCATTTATATCAGATTTGATTAAAACATTTTCTCTATAAAATTCATACTATTCGAGACTCCTCTTTTTACTATTCGGAACGCTATGAAGCGTGCTCAAGCAAACAGAAAGCTTTTCACTTGGAATCACTTGAAAAACTGGTTCTGTTTAAGGCAAATCGCAATATTTTGCGTTAAAAATTTCAAAACATTCCTGCATCCCAAAGCTACTGACTTGAACAGAAGATATCTTTTTCTTGTCCTTGACATATCAGATCGGTGGCTTCACTCGTTAGACTGTAGCAGTCAAAAATTGAACAAGTGTCCATATAATAACAAATCTTACCGAAAGTCCATAACACCTCTGCAGATAATATAAAGTATGTGTTACAATTTCTGATTGCATCATTTCTGCATTATTGATGGCCACAAAATAGATTGCAGATGCTGACACCGTATTGCAGCCTTGTCAGTTATGTGGCTTTGACGGGACCTACCTTAAGGGGATAAATTTTTGGGGGGACTTATTTTTGCGAGTCCAATTTTTCGGGCGTTTTGCGTGGATTTATTTTTGCGAATCAGAGATTTGCAGAGAAATTTCGTGGAAGTAATTTAGCGAATGAGCATCAACGAAAAAAGTAGAGAAGGTTATTGACATGCGCATATAGAGAAAGAGAGAGTACAAGCAAATTGTTATTGATTAACGATCGAAAAATTAGTTGTATTGCTTTGGTCAGCTTATGACATGATTTAGATAAATTTTGCGTGGATTTAATTTTGCGAATTTAGCAAAAATTCGCAAAACTCGCAAAAATATTAATCCACGCAAAAAAAATCCCCTTAAGGTATGTACAATAAGTCAATGTAAATGGTCGGATATATAACTCAGTTTTTTGACTGTGACACTTTTATTTCTTTTTTCTACATGCATACATACATCCATTTCTCGTCATGAAAAATACTCATTAAAATTAAAATTCAAAAACAACACTTCATCAAGAGCACACCGAGTTTTTTTTTCATTCGTAATCCAATTCGTCTCATCTTAGGATTGGATTTGCTCGAGCTCCTCAAAAATGAGTCCCTTGGCATGAGTGTTCCGGAAAAACTACTATAAATCTTTACCATTACTCTCTTTTCTTACGAAACGGAAGTTTACAGTGATATAAGCCTTTGAAGAACTAAAATTGTAAGAGCACAACGGCTCACAGCGGCTTACATCAAATTAATCTTTTTGACAAAATTAGGGTTTTCTGGTGACTTACTAAGCGAGATCCTCTTTTTTAAAGTCAAAAATCATGTTTTCCTAGGCCTTGGTTAGTTTCTATCATTTTTTTTAATAGTCAATTTAATCTTACAAAGTGTTAAAAACATTTTATGCTTTATTTTGGGACAGTTGAGAAACAGCTCAGCACGAACGTCATAGGAGATGTTCTATAATAAAATTATTGTTCTAAAAAAAAGTATGCTTATGATGGGCATTTCTTTTTTTTCCATCGTGCTTATTATTTACAATAAATTGCTTATAAACAAACAAAAACTGACAATTCTTTCCAATGCCCAGCATTTTCAGGAATCGCATAATTATTCAGTGAATCTTCTTGAAGATATCTTCCACTCGAATGTAAATATGGAGCAGCAAACAAAATCCAACGGTAATCGTTACAGCGTATATAATACTCTTGACGTATATGGCGAATTTCTTCTTGTCGGAGCCACGTGCGTTTGCAAAGTCCTTCACCAAACGCAGCCCAAGATTGTCGCAAATCTTAACGAATTTTTTCGTCATGACGCTGCTTCCGTCGTAGTATACAATGCTGTGCTTGTCAGCATCTTTTAATATTTTCTCCGCATTGAATCGACCTGTGAAAGAAATTTTACTTACTGTCAAAGCCTTAGAAATAATCTGCTGCAACTTAACCAGCTGACAAACTTCTGTCAGCAAATTCACCTCTTGCTTTGTTTTTGTTTGACGAACACAAAAGCTGATTTTATGTGAGTATCCATTTTCACACTAAAGCCTTCTACGCCTTATTCATACACGCATTCTTAACTATTACGAATGCAAACTCAAAAATATCCCTGAAAGCAAGGAACGTCCTTGCTGAAGAAGTTCCTTGTTGAGGAAGTCACTGTTATGCAGTAATAACCCTACAAGGCTATGGGGTGGTGGTGGGAGGGGGGGCAATGGGCCCGAGGTAAATGCTCTCTATGATATCCCTGTAAGTAATCCTGCCAATCCTTCAAAACTTGTTGAATTTTCCAACAATCTTGAATGGCATCAAGAGGTGTAAATGTGGGCAAATTTTAGACGTGGCGTCATGTATTTTCATTTTAATGCGATTTCAAACGACAGAAAATAAAATTTGAACTGGTTTCAAAACGAGAACAAAGCCATTTGAACACAACATCAATAAAGCCATGCACGAGGAAAAATTCCAGCTCTTGCAAGATGAATTAACCAACCTAATTTCTCCAAAATTCCTTCATTCATAAGCCTGGTTTTTGCAAACAGATCTACCTCAAACATTAGATCCACGTGTTCGATTGCATCTTATTTATCTTCAAGAATAACAATTTATTGCTACCCATTCCGTTTCAAAGGACCAACAGTAAGTTTTTTCTGCCTTTTTTATTTTACAAAATGAGAGCACGAATTCTCCACTATACTGCCTACCTTTCTTCACACGTATTCTCGATCTTCCGTTCCAATCTGAAGTGTCAAGATTTTCATCGTTTGTGACGTAGGCGTAAAAGACCACATGAGCTGTGCCTTTATCCTCTATAACTTTCATGAGAGCGTCCACTTGATCACTTATATACTCCACGAATTCTTTGCATCGAACGCTAAAGTGTATTTGAAATGTGGATATTTCTTGTCTCGATGGATGATGTCGATAGGCTAAAATTCCTAGAGCATCCATAATATATCCAAATCCCGATCCAGTGGCAAACAAATAGTAGGAGCCTCGTTCTGGTTCCTTCTGAACAAGTTGCCGATAAAGATGCCAATGGGAAGATCTGTATGGACCCCAAGATTGAAGACTTTGGTTGGCCTGGAGACCTGGAAAGGAGAGCGAAACAGAGTATTGATTGGGATAATGCATGGTTAGAAAATAGTTGAATATAATTTGATGAAAGTTGCCTTCATATCGCTTGGCAGTTGAGCTACGAACTTCGTATCGGATCTAATTTGTCCGAGCACATCTTCCAACCAAAGAAATCTTTCAGGAACCTGTCACAGTTTTTGGACGGTTAAGTTTTCAGACGAATCGTATGTCCCAAAATATGTCGAAAAATTGAAACAGTTGAAAATTTCTTAAATTGTGTCAGTCAAGGCAAATTCAGGTCCCCTCTCACAACACTCGTGCGAGCCATGTACTCAGAAAGGTATATATCTTACTTTAATATATGTACGGAATAGAATGCTTGGTACCGAGGTTCCAGTTCCTACATTTTGCCATTTTTAACTTGGGGTAGATCTATTTCGCTATTTATGGATTAAATTGTCATGTATTATAACGTCTTCAACATAAATGTTTCCATATCACCAGAACATTGGGGTTGAGGAGACTTTGCCTGCAGAGGGAACAGAATCCGATAGGCATCTGAAAATTAATGTTAACATTTTGAGTAAAATTAGTTCTATCAGGGATTCTCTGGCTCTATTCAACGTAAAAAAAAAAACAACAACCACATGTGGGCTGAATGCTCATATTGAAATTTTAAGTGTTTGACCAGAATGGGAATTTCTGGTCAATAGCGACATTCAAGAATTGAAAATCAAGATGAAGAAATCTTTCTTTTGATTATGCCTATTGCTGAAATACTTTACATTTAGAGTTCAGGTGGCAGTTTCGATACTTAGCATAAATAACCCCCAAATTTTTAATTTTAAAGCTTCTGTCGGATCCTTTCCGGTTAAAGGGGAACTGAGATCAAAAATGAAATTATAGTGCATGGTACAGCTCATTTAAATATGAAATACAGTTTCTATTTCATGACAAAAGCTGCTGTAGTTCTGGAGATTTCAAGATCTAAAGTTGAGTAGCTGCCATCTTGCCACTAATTATGCATGGCGTCATGTGGGTAAAACTCAAATGATCACCAAAATACTCAAGGTTAGATTTTAATGAAGTAGTCCACTCTTCCATTTTTTGACGAACCCTGATGATATGCAACTAGTCCATTTGAACATAATTTGAAAAAATAAGCGTAGCCAGATAGTAGCTAAGGAAATGGCGATGCGTAGCAACGTGCCCATATGACATCATCAAAAGTCAAGATGGTAGCTACCAGACTTTAGGACAGGATATCTCGGAAACTATATAACCTTTCATTGCAAAATAAAAACCAAAAGCCATATTTTACTGCCCACTATCACCTATTAAAATTTCATTTTTAACCTTAGTTCCCAATTAAGGAGGATGCGGAAGTCCTATAATTCGCTAGAAATTCTAAATTCCATGAGCATTACTCTTCTAATCACCTTTACTTCCTTCGAGATCCGCCAAACCGCGTGTCCAGTTCGCAAACCAGCTCTTATTATCTGGCTGTACACTGATGACGTAACCAATATCCCAAGATGAGTCCTTCGACGAGTGATTACTGAATACAGTGAACGGATGAGAACGCTGCGGTAATCCGTATTTGGTGCGATTCCCCTGAAAGAAAATATGTACCCATGAGATATTATCAATGCATCTATGGGATAAATCTAATTTTTTTGGTTCAGTGGCAGGCATCTCATGATAAGTTCGATAATTGAAAGATTATCATAAGCTCATGTAAGGGATGAATTAAATAAACTAATAAATAAAGGACGGTCATATCAATTATCATAGCAGTACTCCTGCAGGATCTAACGGCTTTACCTTTTGAATGAATGCTATTGTCAGTCTCTGCTTCTGCCCACCGTCACCCACAGCCCTCTGTTTCTAGGATTCTATTACATGACATGGAGGAACTGGATGGTCAACCTTTTAGGTTTTACTCTCTAGCATCCCATTGCACTATTATTGAAATCCAAATACCCATTGCATGATTATTGAAACCCAAATACCAATAGCGTGACAAAATTAAAATGCTAATGATGCCTTTAAGTTGACCTTTTTCATACTTATCAAAAAACTTTCGGACAATTAGCTCTGTGCTTATCCCTGCCATCTTCTGGGGACTTGGAACAGGTAGGAAACGTTCCAGCTTCACCCCTGGGAGAGAAAACGAAAAAAATTATAACTATATTTTCAGATCCAATTTTAACCAGCTTCTGGACGCTATGTGTGTATCGAATGCAATTACCTGTAGCAAGTAATAAATATCTCCAACTCCAGGTTTCACTTTTTTCTTCATTTTCACGTACATAATGACATACTCCGTCATTCCGATCACTTGATGGCGGACAATTTCGGCCTGGTCTTTCAAGTATACTGTAGACGCAAGTAAGCGATCCAGAGCCCATAGGATCAGTATTGGCAAGTTAACAAGATGTGATAACTGGTGAGTTTTCTTTCTTAAGTTGTCAGCGGCAAAAGCGACGGCAGCAAACACGTGAATAATCATTGCGATGGAGTAGCTTCGCTCGTTCAACCAGGTGGACATGCTCAGTGGAACGAGAAAGAGAAAGATGACGGTCATGAGCAACAGTCGGAAGATTTCATCCGTCGTCAAATGAACGCCAGTCGGATCATTGAAGCTCCACGGTGAATACGCCGCCGGATCCCAGAATGTCGTCCAATTTAACCCGTCAGAATGACTGCTGTAATTGTAATCTGACGGCAGAGTTAGTGTCATCGGTACTCGGTCGATTAGAGGAGGGACGAAAATGATCCACACGTGTAAAACAGCCGGCACGCCAATGAGAAAGACGCCTGTCCATCGGTGCATGCGAATATGAATGTCTCGGATGCCGTATATTTTGAACCATCTTGGAGCGTATTCAAACATTAAATTGGGGATACACCACAGAACAGACCAGAACATCAGGTTTTGAGCGACGATCATAACACGAGCAGTGATTGCCCACAACACATTTGTAATAGTCTCACCAACATTTGTACCCCATGTTGAACAACATGGCTTTTTGCCTGTAAAATAAAACAAACAGTTAATGTCAAGGAGATGTCCTTCTTTGTATTATGCTTCTGTGCTGATTGATGATGTTACATTCTAGATGAGGAAAAGTTCTCGGAGGTAGGAATCTTTGGTGAGTCGAAATTTTGTTGCCAGCGCGTTTACTAAAGCAGTCATTATTTTCATCGAAATCTCAGTGCGGTGACTGTGGTCAGCGTTTAGGCTTGTGTTTCAATGTTTTTCTAACACAGAATTGCTTTCTATGTAAACCAACGATCTTCCGAAATAGTAACTATTGATATGTAACTTCATCCCTCATAGATGCTTATGGTTCTTACAACATTTAGCAATCTTTTTCGTGAAACGGTGTTTCTATTCTCAACGTTTTCAGATGATATTCAGCCTGGGCTTGCTCTTAGATAGTTTTTAATTTTCAGGCAAAATTGAGGCTTGTGTTGATATAAAATAGAGTACAATAATGAAAGATCGTTTCGCTTAGCCGAAAACTTTTCATTACCATTACTTTCCTGATTTTTACTATGATTACGTTTTGAACTAGCTTTAAATCGGGAAAATAACATCTTCCCGGCAAGACAGTAAACATATATTGAACAATATATATCTTTGTGGTTCTCGTTACTACCGTTTATCATAACCATAATGTAATAGAAAGGATTCCTTTTTCTGTGACAGCAGACGAAGGACACATGCCTGTGGGAGGATTAGCTGATATCAAATACTCTGCCCAACGATTCCAGGATTTCTCCAAGTATATACATTTCAGGACTGTTGGAGGTGGGTAGTGAGGCTGGGGTACCAAGCCTAGCCTTCGTTCAAGGACCTATACGCAGGGGTCGAAATA
>JAOBRC010581786.1:0-11045 GCA_027575255.1 Scolionema suvaense
CGTCGTAGTGCCGTCGTATGTTTGTAACTCGGCGGCAGTTTTTTGCTTTCGAAGAAATATTTAAATTGCGAGGGCTGAAGTCATTAGCATCTTGGAAGTCTTTCTTGGCTACATCCGCTCTGATCAGAGCCAGCAATCGCCAAAGTGCATGAGTAGATACAGTTTTCTTACGAGAAGATTTCACCAAACGCATCAATTTAAGGAACTCAGTAGTAACATTATCAAGAGGGGGAGCATCAAATCTGGTTTCCAATACTTGGAACACAACCATTTGGGAGCATTGGCAGATACAATTGAGAAAGCATGAGTTCCCAACATTACTCAAACTTGGCAGGGAAGACCAACATGGTACCGCCTTGCAGTAAGTTGGTAGCTCTTCATCAACTCCTGGTACCTCCTCGCTGTAAGTTGGTAGCTCTTCATCAACTCCAGATTCCATGGTAACTGGTGATAAGCTTCTTCTGCCTTCATCGACTGCCTTTCTCTGAACAAACTCCTTCGATCCCAGGGACGCCCCATCAGATTTCTGACTAGCAGATATCCGCCAGCTTTCTTCCTCTCATAGCAGCCAGATCCAAAATGATGCACATAGGGCTGCATCTCCCAGCTCCTTGCATATTCGTTTTCGTTCGTGAACCCCAATTCCTGCAGAACAAAGACAACTAAACATGGAGTCCCCAATATAACCTCAAGCTCCTACTTCAGCTACATAGAGATGCACCTTCCATCCTTTCTCACGACAATATGAAACTAGTTCAGCATATCTATGTAACTTTTCTTGGTGCCTTCTCTCAAAATTCTCTTCACAAGGGCAACTCAATTCAAACAAAACAATTATCTTGGAAGTATCTGAAAAGACTACAATATCTGGTCGGCGGTCCGTCTCAGCAATATGAGTTGGAAATGTCAACCTTTGCTTCAAATCTGCACGAAGCTTCCAATCGGTTGCTGATTGAATCACTCCTATATGAGGTTTCCTAGTCTGTAGAATTGGCTTTGTCCCTGCCTTTACGAATTTGATCCGTGGTTGAGCGGCCACTGGTTTCTTAACCCGATTACTATTGATAAATTTCTGTAACTCATGGGCAATTAGAGCAAGAACAACATCATGTCAGTACCTATATCTCCCTTGAGTTAAAGACACTGAACACCCTGAGAGAACATGAGAAAGGGTTCCTGGTCTCTCAGTGCACAGAGGACAAATTGCAGATTCAACCAAGCCCCACCCACGCAAATTTGCTTGTGAAGCTAGGGTATCATACGCTGCACCCAAGCAGAAGGAAAGTAGCCGAGGTGCAGTCGACAAAGTGGGATGCCATCGCAAATCCCTCTTCAGAGACTTCTGCCAAGCTGCCCACTTGCCCTGGATACTTTGTTGAATTGCATTAGTCACCAAAATCTCACTCTCTGACTGTGCAATGGTGTTCAGTACTTGTCTGCGATACTCCTTGGTCCCCTCCTTTGGAAACTGCCTTGTCTTCCTCCATCCCAGACCAGCCTTTGTAGATTGTCCACCTTCAGCCACTTTTTTCAAGCAAATTCTACTTTCAGCTGCATCGACCGTATCTCCAGGCTTCCACTTTTGGCCTCTCCTCAAAGTAGGCACATTTTTCCAGACACTTGCATCTTTTGACTGATGTAACTGCAACAATGCGTTTGCTTTTGTCATCTTAAACAGAGAAGTAAAGCTCTGGACATCTTTACAATACAGTGCAACATCTGTCAGTGTCTTTGAAACCCACAGCACTTCCTGGAATACTTGTTCAAGAGTGTTTCTAAGCTTTCTACACGTGATAGGGACACTTCATAAATCATTATCGTCCATCGCACACAAGGCAATAACAGGTGGTGCAAAACCCGCAGCTTCATTGAACCATCTAGCATTGACTTATCAATAACCTTCAATCCTACAAGCAGTTTTTCTCGTAAACTCACCTATAGCTCGATGATTGCACAAAGAGCTAACAAACACTGTCTTACCGCAATGCTTCAATTAAACGCACGGGGCGTTTACTAAATTTTTGGACTTTTTAGGGAGGCGTCTATTCGAGGGGGTGTTTAAAAGAGGGAGGCGTCTATTACATTTTTATGAAATTCTTCTTTTTTTCTTACGTATAAACTTTACGTATCAATGAAACATACACTATATTACATGTAAATATCATTGTAAACATCATCTTTTTCACATTTCCATATACTTACAAGAAATAAAAGCCCCCAAAATGGAGCAATAATGTAGTGGTGGTAGTAGTTTTATATGTGTTAGTGTATGTCTAATAATCGCCCCCTCCAGAGGGGGCGTCTACTCGAGTGGGGCATGTAATAGAGAGGGGCGTTTATTGAAAATTCTCCTGAAAAAGGGGGCGTTTATTCGAGGGGGGCGTTTTAAAGAAGGGGGCGTTCAATCGAAGCATCACCGTAGGTTGATTTTTAACCTCCATTAAAGACGCATTACATGAAGACTCTGATTGTGCGGGTTCATATTAGTACCACATAACTTGTCTTCCAGGAACAGTCTACATGCTTGGAGAAGAGCTTGTTGTAACATGGGGAAAGTCATGTCAGATGCAGAGAACACGCTGTACTCAACTATCAGGATTGACTGTAACATCAACTGAAGACCACAACTGAAGTTTTGACAGACACGTTCATTCTTCAAGTGCATAAATACAATATTCCTATACAACTCAAGCCATCCCAAAAAAGATTTGCATTCCGGCGATATGCTTGGGTGAAATTTTAATCTTGAAGAATCAGCCGGAGGCAATCATTAGCTCTGAAATCAGTTTACCAACAACTTGAGAAGCAGCCTGAGCAACGCACCCATTGAAGAGTCAATTGACTCGACAGTCACATTCGGAAGTCTTTCAGCGCATATAAGCAGTTGCTGCTGCATAGAAAAGTGTCCACGTACTGATGAATCAGGTTCAGCAGTGATGATCACAAAAAGGACGTTAAAAAAGAAAGAACAGAAAGAAAAACACCCATTATTTTTTAGATGGCCTCAGTTGACCAATGAATTTCAACGCACTCAGTTTTTGAATAAAAGTCAATTAGCAATCTTTTCCCGTCACCATAGCATGAACTATGAAAAATACCCATACTAAACACAACAAAGCCAAGAGTATGAATCCTTTTCTGTTTGTACTATCAACAGCAGTATCATCAAAAAGATGACCATAAATAATCAACATTGAACAGGCCATAACATACTCCAAACCTTCATTGCAGTGGGCTATCAAATGCATAGACTAAAGCAATGAAATTCAAGTAAACCATCCCAAAAGCAGCCTTACTTCTTGACACAGAATACTTATGCAAAAATTCATAATTGAACACAGCAGCCTGAACAAATAGAGAAACAAAATATGGAAATAACAACACAGATTGAAAAGTGCAGATTCTGGACAGAATCACGAAAAATGAAAGAAAGGCTAAAAACACGGATACCTGGTATAGGCTTCATTCTTTGCCTGAGTACGTAAGTCGAGAAGTAGAGCATAAAGGTGTAAAACTTGTCACCTGCACAACACAAAATATGATCAACCATTTAGTTTTAATAGTGGAAATCATAAGCTCCAGCAAAAGCATTCTAGCAAACACTCGAGCTATGACAATCAACAAATAGCTATGAAAATAAAGCAAGAAAATAAAACAAGCAGTTACCAAACAAACAGATGCAAACTATGAGACAAGAACAACGGACGCATTTTTTTTTATTTTGTAGTTTACTTCTTGCACATAGTCGCACTAGACTGATATCTCTTCAGTCACAAAATCAATCACAATCTCCAAAATACCAACAACTTAGAGAAGAGTAGGTACCAATAGTTAGCAAAAAGTTACTGCCAATTCATATCATTAACATCAGTATGGATGGAGAAGCTGGAAAGTCACAATGCAAATATTGTTTACAAATTTCATCATTTCATCATTTTATTAACCTCAGTATGAACGAATATTGCTTAAAAAATTCATAATTTACATATTCAAAGTGACAGCAACATTTTTTCTAGCAACAATAGCAATCATTCTGAAAAGTGATTACTTTGGTATAACGATTTTTAATAACAAGACATTGAATATTTTGTAATTTCTACATTTCATAGATTTTTATAATTACAGTGGCCTATGCTTAGCACAACTTGTGTGCTCTACGAGAAGCAATTTGGCAACAACCAAGATTCTTACAATTGGCAACTTCAGAACATACAATCTGTATATTCACGGTATGTACGTATATTTTGTATAAAATATTCAACTTCAAGGAACAACATCTTTAACTCAAAACAAAAACCCATAAATCATTGGTAAAGTAGACAGGATACAGTATCTCAAAAGGGACAGTAACAGGCAAGTTTCATGAAACAAATAAAATTATTCACGAAAGAAAGGCTTTATTTAAACCATACAATCCCAGTTTTTTTCAAAGCATTAGGCAAAGTCAAGTTGATAATCTGGTATGAGTGAGCACCCACATCTAAAAAATTACCTCTAAAAATAATTTTACAGAGCTATGTCGGAATAACTTTGTTCTATTCTTAATTCCTCTACATAGAATAGTATGCATTTATACCTCTGTGTTAACACTGTCGTTAAAGTGCTATCTTTAACGCGGAAATGTGCCCCCATGAATTTTAGCTGTCCTCTTTGCAGAACATATTTGGTATTTTTACACCTCATGACAATTTTGTGCAAGAACCTGTGGAAGCAGCATTGATTCCTTGTATGAATGACAGTTCAAACTGCAGCATGATGGGTCAATGTGAAAGATTTCCCTTGACAGTTCCATCTTCATGATTAAGTGTGCAGCACATCAGCTACTTGTGATTTGAAAACGTACCCACTTCTAGCAAAGGTGAAGAATAAAGCTATGAAGTGAACCACCAACAACTTAGTTTTTGCCACAGGCCCTGAAATAGCAACCGGTCATCGGCCAATGATTGGCATCTTTTCCTCTTTGACTGGCAAGAACATTGCTCACGTCAGTCAGCTTGACTGGCACGAACTGGAGAAGAAAGTTGTGTCCGTAAGTGCACATTTTCTGCTTGATCTCTTATTGAAACTTAATGATCACTTGATATCTTGATCAGTTTTGAATGCAATCACTTTGTGCATAAGCTACACTTAGTAACAGCTTGTGCTCTTTGCGATGAATGAAATTGATTGTTTTTTCCCATTACGCTTCTGAGAAATCTATTTTAAGAGCGAAGCAACGTGTAATAAGAGCAAATGGAAAGAACAGATCAAGTCAGATTAATCAAACGGCCAATAGTGTGCTTTGGTAGAGATACCTGACGAAATTGCTGCCGAGAAAAAGAGAAACAATGTTTAGACTTTTTACAAAATGCATTCGATCCGAACGGAAATTGATAATCAGCGTTCTAAGAAAATCTGTGTTCTCTTACTGCTCCGTACGATACTATCTACCGCACACCTCAGACAATACTTGAACTTGTGCACCTGTGGCTGCTTTCTGGTCACCGGTCGTTAACTCTAAAATGGTACCATTTACTATAGTGCTAGATTGGGAAAGTGGAATGATGGCTGGCAAAACAGATTGCGCTTCCTAGGACAGATGTTAACAACAAAGTGACGGTATGAATGTGTATTGTGTGCATCTATATGTTCAGCCCTCTGAATTAGAGCAAAAGTACGGTGGCACAAAAATGCCGCCATAAGTTACAAGTACGACGGCAAATACACCAGGTGTAGCGGCACTTCCAGTAGCTATGGGAACTGCAATGGCAGCCTTGTCTGCTCATGGGCAGTATGGACAGCCACACTTTCACTGCTATTGTCTTGAATTGTCGCTGCGAAGCTACGGTCCAAGGTGTAGACAAGATGATCAAAATAGTGCAGGGGACGTTTTATGTTGTGAACCCCGAACATACCACTTGACTATGCCGCAACAAGAGTAAAGCTTAACTAACACCTTTTTGATCCCTCTCATCCACCGAGTAAGTGCAGCGTTATTGTCAACCCCACATTTCTCAGTTTGCTATCGCTTGCGGTGTTAGCTATGCGAATTACATAGTTGCGCATGCATGATTATGCAACAGCAATAGCCAACAATTCATTGTTCTTTTGAACTGGCATTGCTCTAAACGACGCAGTTTTGGTACTTGCTAATGGACCATTTATAAAGGAAGATGATGCGAATCAGCGAGCGGATATTTTTAGAGTATTAACTAAATTTCTGATGCATGTTTTCAACTTGTGTGTTTCGTTGTTAGCTGCACAGAGAAAACTGACGTATCGTCCAAACAAAATGTGGCTTGACATCTTCTACGTACAGAAGTTTATCCGATGAACACAACTCCAGCAAGACTAGTCTGATGAACTACCCTTCACTTTAGCATTCCTGCCAAAAGTGAACTATAGGTGATCAGCTATCGATTGTTTGCGCCAGATCAGTAAATCGATAACCATGTCTTGCTCGCGTGTGCAGTACGCGATCGATTGTTGCAACACCAGATGTTCAAACAAACTTTTTTTCTTCCGCACCTACTGTTCATAGAAATATGACTGGAGTTAATTGGTTAGGGGCTTCAGTTACCAGAAATGGGCTGTTTGTTAGATTTTTGACGGTGGCATTTTTTTGCCGTCGTAATAGGTCAACACACCAGCAAACACGCCGGCTTTGCCGAATGCCGCCGCAAATTCAGAGGGCTGTATGTTTGCATAATAATCAATTGCGAGGAGTGAGCCATGGATTCCACGGCATTTTGCAACTTGGATAAAATTGACTGGCAGAATTTCTAATTGACCAGCAGAATTTCTAATTGACCAGCAGAAAGTGCTGTTGCACCGGTCACAGTGACCGTTGGACCATTTTTTTTTTATTTCAGGGAATATGCCATTGCAAAAATTGCTGATGTGATGTCTTCCAAGACAAATTGTTGCACCTTCATTTTCTATGGGTAGAGCTGGTTCCTGCACTGAAATTGTACCTCTTTTATAAAAAAGAGCAGGTATTGAATTATTGTCATTCTGATCATTCAAGCAGCACTACAGACATGCAGCATGGTTTAGGATGGATTTCTTAAAACAATTCATAAAATGACACAATTTACATGTCCTTCTTCGGCGTGTTGCTATTTGACCCACCTACGCATATCAGCCTATTTATTTATCATGGTCTTAGCTACAGTCGAGAAAAAGTCCAAAACTAGGAGTGAAACGACAGAACGTTACATTTTAAATTAGCCAAATGAAGATCATATTTTGCAAACTCTTTAGAGGCATTCCATTTAATAAGGCAGTAAGGTCCTGAATAACTAATAAATAAAGTAGCATAACATCAAGAAAATCAACAGCAGTTACATCGAACCTCCTGGTGACAGAAAAAGAGAAGGTTGGGCACGTGGCATGTGAGCATCAGCGTCTTCCTGAAACAATAGATGGAAAGCATATTAATCAAACCAATAAAATATGCAGATCGCACAGTCACTCAATGTAACTACATGGAATCTCACAACAAAAACCATAGCATTTTTCTACAGTGTTGCAGCAACAAATGAGCGCTGTAAAAATACTCAAACAAACAAAACAGATCATTGACAGAAAAAAAACCATCAAAGTGCTTTAAAAATCACAACTGTTGATAACTTAATACCTGTTGGGCTCAATCACACCCTTTAACCAAATGAACAGAGCCAAAATACAGCCATTGATAGTAAAAACAAATGAGACAACTTTCAATTAAATTACAAATACACAGCTATTTCCTCACCAATCACTGTATCACTTCAGCCTACTGAACATAGAAACATTTTGTTTAGCAGCAGTCAGCCAAACACTGGCCAGCAGGATAGTTTGGAAAAAACTTTTGTCAACGATCTACATTTATTGAATTCGGTTGACGAAGTGAAGGTCTTCTCGAATTGTAGATTCGTTCTCTGATCATCGCTTCACTATCATTCAGCGCTAGGTTTTACTGAGCCCCTACCCGTCTTAACCTTTAGGGATTTCGCGCTTACCAGTTGCAGACGGCGGGATTTGAACCCTCCACCTGGTGTATATAAGGCGACCGCGCTACCACTGAGCCATGCCAGAGCCCTAAAGGTTAGGACGGATATGGGCTGGTCATTCCTCTGAGTGTAGCTACTCTGTGGTAGCCATGGATGAATGGCGTCTTCGATACTGTGTCGTGGCTCCTTATCCATTCGGTTGAATCGCGGCAGGTCAAGGTCAGCTGTTGCTTAATATATTGCATAACCCAGTCTAAGGTGTTGCTTAGGTGTTGCTTGACTTTAAATTAGTCCTTTACAAAATGAAGGCTAATTTATTACTTTGGATACCCATATTCAATGTACTTTATTGTGTCGTACAAGTTAACTGATCAGGAATGCATCATTTGAATACCTCGAACAAATGCATAGCAAAGAATACCCTTTTCATGATAATATACTCTGAGCTCTAGATTTTATTTTATTGTCAGCTTTAACTATAACAGTTCAACGTACTTCAGAAATTCTTTTGTTTTAACTATTTTTTGGCCGGTCAACAGATTCTCAGGTTGAGAGTGTTGCTTATCAGTTGCTTAATTTTTAGCTAATTTCAGCCTGTTGTTGCTTATGAAGGCGTTGCTTATAAAAAAAAGAGTGTAAACGTTTAAAGGAAGGGTAACGTCAAAATGACATTTTAGCAGTGGATAGAGCACACCCAAACATAACGTTTAGTTTTTATTTCATAGCAAAAGCTTGTGTAGTTTTTGATATAATGAGCTTCAAAGCTCAGTAGCTACGACCTTGCCTTTAACTATGTGTGATATCACTTTCATACCACTCCCATTATCCAAACTTTGTTCCCAAAATACTCAATATTGAATCACTTTTAGATTAATTTTTCTTTCATCTTATTTTAAAGCTGGATAACATGTCAAGGATCTGTTTCAGAACAGATATAATGGAAATATACGTAATGGGTTACAAGCTTACCAACAGTACACTGATGAGATCATCAAAATCAAGATGGTAGCTGCCAAGCTTAGAGAGTCGATATCTCCAAAACTGCTCAGCTTTTGTCACAAAATATACACCATGCATTGTGTTTCAATGTGCTCTGCCACCGGCTAAAATTTTTCATTTTCACATTACCCTTCCTTTAATACACAATGCAGTCAGATACGGGAAACAACTGTTTCAAGAGTGTAAGGAAAATTTACACAAAACATTGCTGAATGAAAAACATCACAGAAGGCGTAAAATGTGCAGTAGTAAACAAAATCAAGAAACAAAATCAAAGTAGTAAACAAACTCCAGAGAGAAGCAGCTAACCTGCGACTCTCCCCCTTTAACAGGGTAAGCTCAGTCGATCGTATAGAATGAAGGATAACAACCGGAGCACTAGAGAACTGATGTAAACAATCTCCCAAATGAAGATATGGGAGCCAAATCATTGAAAACAGACGATACTAAATCAAGTATATCACACAACAAAAGTGTCGGATATGAGCATGGAAAGCAGACCTGAAATGAGCTGATAATAGATTGTGCACAAGACACCGAGGACTGATGTCAATGCGGCCAATAAGTTGATTCGATTCCGAGATTGACGCAAATCAACATACTAAGGGCAGAAATACACAACACAGAGAATTACTACACAGCAGCTGAACTTCACCCAAGCACCAGAAGTGGCAACTCTTGTAGTAGCTTTAAATTAGTTTTACGGTACCTACACTCAGCCTTACACGGGCAAAGCCACAGTACAACCACAAACAAAACAAGCACATGCAAACATGAAAACAAACATAAACAACGGAAAAAAACCAACAAAAAAGCAAAACTCAAACAAAGTTAAATTGACAATAACAAGCACCCTCTCCCTCCTTTCCCTTACCCCCTACCCAACTAATTATATTGCCACTCATGCTTCTAATGTTGAGTAATAGCAGGACAAGGGGATCACGCAAATGTAGCGTCCAGAAAAATCAGCATAGACATGGCACGGTAACCTTCAAGTCAAGGGTCAGGTACACAACTATCCACTTTTCATTGTCAAATGCAGGTAATTCTGCTGTATTCTGTCTACGAGATAATACAAATATACCTTGACAATGTCAGCCACCCAAGTGGCACAAGCTTTCCTGAATGCTGCTTCTTGCTTTATTTGCAATATAGGCCAACAACCCCTGGATAAAATAAAGAAATAGTAGTTATAGTGACCATCATACCAGGCTACATGAGAAACTCATGTTTGGCAGAGTCTACAGCACAAACATGCAAACAATTCGCATGCAGTAGCCAAAAATGCACAGTTTCATAAACACCTTAAAGACAACTGACAGTAGCTGTGCCATTGCTCTATGTCCATGACAGTACATGACAAATATAATGTCCCAAAATTGAGTGAAACTGAGAACTATGGAATGCCATGACTGCCCTATAAGCGCTGATATTATTGGGTTCTGTGCAGGCGTTCCTTTTCTGGGTTCAAATAGCATTTTTTGCCCGCAATTTCCTTTGCAATGAGTGAATAGCCTTTCTATTCGGCGCAAGATTTTTTGGATTAGTAACGTTGTCATTATGCTTACTAGTATTTCATTTCTGCTTTGTGCATGTTACGTTCCAGTTTCTGAAAACGCAGTTCGTGTGTGTTAACTGATCTTTCCGTTCTGTGCAAACGCTTTTACATTGTGTGCTGTGACCATTCCGTTGTGTGCAGTTGTTGTTACGTGCACAAGCATTACGTGCAAGTGTCACGCGATCCCAAAATGCTTTGTGTCGTTATGATGGCATGTTCGCCAATCGTTTGATTGTGTGGAGTTTTCGTTATGAGCACAAGCATTATGTGCAAGCCAGTCATTGTGGGATTCCACCTTTCTGGGCATTCCCTTTTCGTAACTGCTTCTACCCCGTGAACAGGAAGATTCGAATGTCACGCCAGCAAATGTCATGCCAGCGAATGGAATCAAAGTTACCGTAATTATCTGAAAGAGCGCCCCGGCTTAAATGAGCGCCTCCCTCAAATGAGCGCCCCTCTTGAGAACTGAGAAATTTAATGAGCGCCCCGGCTTAAATGAGCGCCCCCTCAAACCA
>JAOBRC010581897.1:0-11045 GCA_027575255.1 Scolionema suvaense
GGTAACATGTGAGCTGGTTTCATGCTGAGAGACGCACACGAGGCAAATCTGGCGAGAGCAGAGAACTGTCCGAAAGCGAATTTACTGAGAGCATCGTAGTGGATATGGAGAATGGTGATCTGTGTTTAGCTTCAGGGACTGATAGTAACGATTAATGTGGCTGGAGTCTGTGCTGTATTTCGAATTGGAACCAGTGAAAGAAAATACCATTTTGCTGCTTAACGGAATGGCGGATTTTTTAAGCGATTCGAAGTCGCCACGAAGGTGGCGATCTTATTCGATGCAAATTAACTGGTCTGTCCTGTTGTGGTTTTAGAAGCTTCCTGTATTATTTGAAAAATTTTTGTTTGGACCTTGGTAATAGATACCAAATGAAATCGTTTTCAGCATAGCCCCATAGTGATAGCAATTCCATAAACAAAGATGTCCTGCCTTCATTTGTTTGTTTTGCCAGCATATCAAAGTAGGCCTAGTTCATGAACTACAGAAGATACCAAGCGTGAATATTTTCATTGCATAATTATGACATGGTTTTTCAAATTTCTGGATCCGCCACTGAAAACAGAGAACATATTATGAAAACAAAGAAACTATGCATGATGGCAAAGTCAGTCCTTGAGAAACAACAGGCATAACAAGAGCAAGTGCATTGTCTTGAACAGCTGCATTCCCCACCAACAAAAGCAAAACATTTCTTTTAAGCTACAAAAACTTGTAGTCCTTGAATAACCACAATAAAGTAAGACTTTTGCAGCACAACTGTACAACATCATGAACATCACCAAAGTCAGAACCAAAATGTTTCTATTTGCATAAGGCAACACTATTCACTAGTGGCTACAACTGCCCATAATCATATAAGACTGTAAGACATCTGCCAAGCAACGACCACGTGCTCCAAAGAGCAAAAGAAGAACAAGCAAAAGATATATGGTTCATACGCGAACACATATGCTGGCAGATTACCCTACCTCATACTTAATGTCTGTGTCATATAATGAGGAGCAAGATGTCGAAGCAATATCATGGTATGCTTTTGTCGTCGTATTACTGCTAGAATTAGAATCCGCAAACTATAGCGACCTATTCAGGTTTGATGACTTAATACTCTGTAGTTTAAAACTTTTAGGTTTTTGCTGTTCGGGTTTCCAAGCAAGTGATTGCATTGTATTGCGCTTTAGATCCTACCTACTCCTAAATGCACCACCGACCCCTGCCTTATACCTAACTCATCCAATTTCAGCCAGGCCGTACGCAAGTTGGGCGAGCCAGACCATGCGTCCATCGTATGTTCTTTTATCTAATTGGGACCTCACTGGAAATTTGATTTCATGTACCTACTTATATCTACCTAAAATAGCTACACTATCCTAAGATTAACAAAAATAGGCTCAGGCCACGTCCGTGGCCCTGTATGTTTAATTCTTTCGACTGCTACTGGCATATTAGACCCAAAAGATCAAGGACTGTACAAAGAGCCATGCTTACCAAGCTGCCATGATCACAAGCATACAAGATTGAAGGTTACAAAACTCCACATAGTGGTTCAATGTCGCTTTTTCCAATTGCTCCCTCCTTTCCCCTATCATTCTTTGGCTATGTCCTTTGATATGTCTGACGGTGGGTGCCCACCGTTTAAAGCTAAGAAGATAGATCATTATTTAAGTCTTTTATCATTTCCGATGGCGGGCGCCCACCGTTCAAAAATTAAGAGGAAAGATCAACACAGATACCCTTAAATGTTCCCAAAGGTTAGCACCCAACTTGCTTCAGCATAATGGTAAGCGAGTTGTGCTTCTGATCCTAATAGCACTTGAAATCCTGATGTTGGCACTGTGGCATTGTCCCTCATTCCTACACAAAGGATATAATTTATCCGCTGAAAAGCATCACCTCAAATAATGCACAGAAAAACTGAGTGACAAAATAGTACCTGGGCCACTTTGATTCTCTGTCCCTGATTTTTAATGGTGGCATCCATTCGCTTTGGCGTGGACTCTATGGTTCCATCAATTAAATGCGTCGAGAACTCCAACAAAGTCCTCTTGCAACGCTCCCCAAATTCATGCGGACTCTCTTGTGTGATCTGGTTCTGCAGGGCATCCCTTTTCAACTTTTTCCCCATAAGGTGGAAAACGTTCTCTATTGGATTACAGTGTGGGGATCGAGCTGCGATGGGAAATACCTATGCTTTTGCTCTGCCCAAAGCCTTTCTAGCAATAGCATTATTTTGGGACGGGTAGCCATCTTGCAAGAAAACACGGTTATGAGCATTGGCTGAGTGGTCAAATAGATCCAGAAATTGCTTGTCGATAATACCAGTAAACTTTTCTCCCTTGATGTTGCCTGAATAAGGTATAGCTGCAATAACCCCTTTCCTGTGTGCAATGGCTACCATGATTTTCAGCATGTTTCCAGCGACACCTTAATTCTTGCCCTTTGCTCCACACAATCAATCTTAAGGCCTTCCCCAACTTTCCTCCATGCCCGTGTTTGCCATGTGGTGGCATGATTGCTGGGGTTACGCTTATGAACCCAGTCCATGCTATATCCAGATAAAAGGATATTACGGTCTGCCAACAGTGACTTGGAAAGAGCTTCCATCGCCTTGCAAACTTCAAATCTTCCTTGGTCAGCAGACCCTTCTTCCTACATTGTAAATACCTATAGCCATGCCTGTGTAGGCATCTCCGCAGTGTATGATTACTGACAGCTCCATTTTGCAGCCCGCCTTCTTCTTGAACATGCTACGAGGAAAAGTCAATCTGCTGCTTACGCAGACTTGTCAACGCAGAGCTCACCCTCCTCTCCTCCCGCTCTGGCAACTTCTTGGGATGTCCCTTGTTGCTCTTTCACTGGTCAGGTGTGTCATCAAAGACAGGCTTCTTGGCATGGCGTAAAATAGACCGCCTTGAGTCATGTGGCACCAGAGCCTCCCCTCTAAGTCCTAAGTCGTTCTTACTTCAACGAAATTAAATATACAAAGTCATTCTAGCGGTGCGAAGATACGCTACGCAGACTTGTAATGCAAACATTTCACAAAAGTAAGCCAAAGCATGATACATACAAGCAATTTGGCTGAACTTACACTACTTAGGACCAAACTGTGCATCGTATGACTTTGCTAGCCACATCAGAAACATTTACAAAGCATGCTTATCTTGCGAAAAGCAGGCCTGGCAAAATGATACAGCTCGCAAACGTACAAGCTTCATGGAAATATTCACTAAATATCACTTGGCAATTTGGGAGTCTTCCTCACTCTAATCAAATCACCATGTACATTTTCGCAGTGCACATATCAGCAATTTCATAAGAAATTTGTAGCTACCAAAATCAGGCTTATAAGCCAATTAGGAGTCACCCGGAAAAACATATGAGACAGATAGAAACACAGCTCACTCATCAGCTCTACCCCTGAACCAAAGCTTATTCAGTTATTAAACGGGCATGTTCCTTTTTCAGCCCGTTAAAGTGGCCCATCTCGATAGTCACATATTTCGACAAAATATTTGGCCACATTACCAGAATACTTGTGCATTGGCATTAAACTGACTACCTTGCCTTTCTGACTCCCCTTCCCTTCTTAACAATGATGCTTTCATGTCTGCACACAGTCGGCAAGCCAGAAGATGGCAATCGGTACATATACATCATACTGGTTTGAAACCGGAAAGTTTGGTAATCGGAGTAGATCATCTTTACATAATTGTTTCCAGAGGAGGGGGAAATAATTAAACTTTGCTTGACTTCGATCCAAGTGCCATATTTTGTCCGAGATTGTAGATTAGCACTCGATATAGTAAAACCTAGTAAATCGCTCTTCTATTGACGATATGCCGATTATATTTTCTGGCAAAAGTAAATGAAGAATGCGTCCTATTTACATGAATGAATTATAACCATGGCAAAATAAAATTAACTGTAGAATTGAATCCTGAAAAGTTCTTAGACACCAAACCACCAAACATACCAAATATGTTCATAAAAAATCTACAAAGCTGCGTGTCAATTGGTCATCACGTGTGCCTTGAAGATGTAAACGAAGTGCCAGATCTTAATTGACCTAAACTAAGCTAAACGCAGATCCCATGATTTTCAGCATGATGTTAACAGAACACGTGAAATTTTTATTGCAGCAGATTATCCACTACAATTTGTTGATAGTGCCATTCGATAGTTTGTCGAGCTTGAAAATGAACCCTTAATTCCTTCTTTCCTCTACGACGATCGAAGTTTTCTGTTGATTGAGTTTCCATGTTGCAACCAAACTGAGAAAATGTCTTTATATGTTTACACGATATACCAACACCGGACAGCAACAAAGTGGAAACTGAAGAAAGTTACTGTAAGTCGGGTGTTAGCTCTTTGTTCGATCTGAAAGACAGAAATTATATCCATCATGCGTTATCTATGAAGGAATTTGCTTATATAGTCAACCTACACCCAAACCTGCGTCAGAAAAAAACAACAAGAGATGCTTGTGTTCGTTGGGTTGAACTTACTAACGCTACCGAAAATTCGGAACCAGCAAAAAACCAGATGCATAACAGTAGTCCATCATTTGTCCAGCACCTACGACCTATAGACAGAGAAAGTACCTGGAGGCATCCTTTATTGCTCTGGAAAAACCTGACCTGAATGAACTAGTGGATTGCGTAACTTTGACCCATGTTAGAAATGAAATTATATGATGCTAATTTACGGTATGGAGAGATCTGGATCCAGAAGACTGTTCAACTTAGTTGCAAGGCAATTGATAAATACTGCAGTTTTTTTGGTAAATGTTATCGGAATTTTATGAGATGCTTTGCGAAATGAATATTGCTGAACGATGGAGGATGAATTTCGCGGAAGTTCTTTTTTCACAGTTGAGCATGTTTGGAGGTAAATAATAGAAAAGCGATTAAATTTCTTGGCTTTGGTTCAAAACCGGGAGAATCTCCTCCTTTCCTTCAGGAATACAATGTAGATTTAGACGACCAGTTTTATTGCAGTGGTTAAACGCAGTATGCTTGATGAAGAGCGAAACATGCACAGCCACCTGCGAGAACAGCATGCACACCAAAGTCTGGAGCGACCAGTGAGAACAGCATGCACACCAAAGTCTGGAGCGACCAGTGAGAACAGCATGCACACCAAAGTTTGGAGTGACCAGCGAGAACAGCATGCACAACCAAGTCTGGAGCGACCAGTGAGAACAGCATGCACACCAAAGTTTGGAGTAACCAGCGAGAACAGCATGCACAACAAAGGCTGGAGAGACGTGCAAGAGCTGCATGCACAACAAAGTTTGGAGCGACCAGCGAGAACAGCATACACAGCAAAGTTTAGAGCAACGTGCAAGAGCGCATGTACAACAAAGTTTGAGTTCGGCAAATCCCATTGAAATAATCGCTTCATCTCGTCCTTTGACATGTCCAACCGAGCAAATCAACTTAGAGCTACCGCAATCTTGAATCGAAAATATTTTGGAAGTCTCGCAAGAAAAATCCCAACTTCGTCCCCAGTCTTTCATGAGAGGCACTTATAAATAGATTTTTGTTTAATTTGGTCCTGTCGTATGTACACATCTTTGCCTCATAGTTTAACTCAGCTATGCTTGTCATATGTGCTTTATAACATTTTGGTTTCGTTAAGTCTTTTATGTGTCCAATTACAGCCACTATGATCTAGATGATCATTTGCTGGAATTGCTTTAATTGATATGATCTACAAAAAAAATATATAAAGGTTTTACCAGAGTTAATGAGTTACTTTTTTGACACCTGATGATGACATGATATGTTGAAAAGCTTTGTGCTATGCTATTAGAATTCGCTGGTCTTGTGAATATGAGAGTATGTCAAATTTATATTTTATTAATAGACCATATCGCGATTAACCTAAACATGCGCTGCGCAATGCATTGTGGTATTGTTGGGGGCATGCGACGCACAAGTGCTCGTTCGCTGCGCTTGGCAATCGCTTCAAAACAGATCATTAATGTAGATATTGACAACATCTCTTAGCTGGGTTGGGTTTGTAAGACGCCTACAGTAACATAGAATTGATTCTCTCCCAAGAAAAATCATAGAAGTGACTTCAAAGCGAGATGTTTTAGTCATATTTCGGTGTATCAAGCTCAACAATGGTCACCATATTTCTTCCCTGCTCTCTGCAACGAGAGATAAAAACACGTTAGCGCATAAATAGGTATGGATTGTCCTGTAAACCAATGACAGCTCTACATGATGTACGTATTGTCTTTTAAACCAATGAAAACACAGCTAAGCTGCTGAGGAGACAATGCCATGAACTTGCCAGGGCGTCGCATCAATTACCTATGCCCCTCATCTCGTACTTGCCTTTTTATCTATGTATAAAATTGTAACTCAAAAGTAGCTAGATATATGAATCTTGCTGCCCAACTAAGAAAACCTTCCCAGAAATATATGATTTACGAAAATTTTTCCGTGCAGCGCTTAACCTAAAGTACCTTACTAACCCCCGTCTCCATACAGTAAGAAATCATGCTGAACTATCAGCGGAACTAGTTCCTGGAAAATTTGGGCGCTGTAGTTGCGAACGAAGAAATGCTGGAGAAAAAAACATGTTGCCGATTTGTATTTTATTTATGTGCTACGTCGACACCATGGAATAAAATTTGATGCGCAGAACAAAGCGAAATCGATAATGTTTTTAATATGTGGAAACCTATTTGAGTAACTTTCATAGAACTCTTGTGAAGGGTGGAAGAGACCGCTACTATGATGGATAAGTAGTAGTTCTGATAGCCGAGTTTTTATTGCTTGGACTTATTATTTGTTGCTTGATGAAATATGTTTTGAAGGAGCTGAAGCTTGTTCCTGCTATGCTGCAGCTCCTATTTGTTGCACACGATTCAATTAGTGGCGTTGAATGAGTGGATGGTAAGGTTACCTAATATGTTTCTGTGATTTTATAATGTGTTATGCCCCGAACATTTTTCACAAGTGTTTTCTTATTTCCACTGCCATTAATCTCGCGTTTACTCGAATACTGCTGAAGCTGAGAGGGACCATCTACCTTTCAAAATCAAGCCATTTGAATTCAAAAGCAATCAAATTAATAATATAATAACATAGCTAAATCTCGTAACTGCTTGCAGTCGACCTCACTTTCTCTCAGCTCGACTTTCCTGTACATGCCCCATGCAATACCAGAAGCCTTTGCGAAAGTCGCAATAACGGCTAATCGCGATATGGTCTATTCTTTGGTCCCCAGCACTATATGTCGCTTCGAGGTTTAGCCCTATTCTGTGTGGGTTCATTTTGACCTTTTTACGTACGGGGGGCGGGAATGATATTGCCCCCAACTAGTATTTCCGGATAGGCTATAGCCATGACCACCAAACTTGATGTAGTAATAGACCGAGATGCAATGGACACTTAGACGTCTTCATAATTCGTGCAACCTCATGAATTATTCAGCGACTTTATCATAGTAAGTATTGGGTACCTTCTTGGACAAAACAATGTCAGACAAAAGTGACGAATTTTTTCGAAGGTGACGAAAATTTGGTCCGATTAATAGTTCTGTCCGACGAAAATTTTTGTCCAGAACAAAATGTCAAATTTGCATTCCTAAAATTTGCTTTCCTGTTTATGAAGTAGGTCTTCATCGACTGTCGAAAAATTTGTTGCTTTCTGCAGACCAAAAGTTCTTTCCAACAAAACCATTTTACCTCAAAACATAAAAGACCCATTATTCATCAAATGAATCAAATCCCCGATGGTAACCTTACCACGATGTGAAAACACACAAATACAACCAAGGAGAACTGTTATGTCTTATGTGCATTGACATATTTTGCCCAGATAAACCCCCAAAAAAGAAAAATTGAAATTGGACCAAATTATTCGTCAGACAGAATTATTTGTCGGACAAAAGTGACGAAGTTGTCCGGGGGTGAAGATATTACTGCTTATCAAGAAACCATACCATAGCATGATCTCAAGAAATGAATTAGATTGTGAATGAGAACTATTTGTAAAAGGAACTATTTTACAAAATCAGGAACAGCGAATTACATTAGAATCCGAAAACCTTCATGAGACCTTCATGTAACGTTTGTCTTACCTTAATTGATTTGCACCAGGCGCACTACCCTAGCGAATCTTTAACCCTACTCAGTATGGGCTTTTTGATGTACGTTCATCGTACCGGGAGAGGTAAAATCATCCCCCTAGTAAAAAGTGCCTCAATCAGCACCAATAAGGATAAAACGTACCTACAACATAGTGGTGCCTTAAAACTGTCACGTGACGTAAAAAAACTGCTGATGACGTCATTTCGTTTTGCGTACGATGAGCTAAAAGCTGCACTCACAACTGCATACGGCCTTCCTGATTACAAAAAGAACGTTTAGAGAGTCAGATTCACTGGAAGTTAAACGTGGCGATGAGATCAATAAATTTGCGTTTGAACTGACATCAACCAGACGAGAACTGTACGGCGTAACTGATGAACAGAACGCTGGCACAGAACTAAAATCAATGCATCTCTCAGTTCCTGGAAAGAACTGATATACGGCGTCCCTCAAGGATCTATTCGTGGACCATTATTACTTAATATATTTATCAATGATTTACTTTGGTTCATTTGCGAAAACACAAACATATGCAATTTTGCTGATGACACCACTTTGTATGCTTGTAAAAACTCTGTACAAGAAGTGCTAACTTCGCTTGAGAAAGACACAAAAGTAGCCATCACATGGTTTAAAGCGAATAACATGAAGCTTAATGAAGAAAAGTGTTACTTTATCCTCTTTAAGTGTAAATCAACAAACAGAACTATGAATGTTCGGAACTTTCAGCTAGCCAATAGTCAATGTGAAAAGCTTCTCGGAGTTCATATTGATCAGTCCCTGAAGTTTCAAAAGCATCTTTGTGAATTATGCCATACAGCTGCTCAGAAAATTAATGCCCTTCCACGCTTGGTTTGAGTTTCATTTGAGCAGCTGCAAAGACTTTTAAAAGCTGTAGTGGAATCTTTATTCAACTAGTGTCCTTTTATGGATGTTCCACAGCAGATCCTTGCATTGGAAAATTGATAAACTTCATGAAAGGTCGTTAAGAATTGTTCATAATGACTATTCTTCCAGTTTTTGAGAACTTCTTGAAAAAGATAAATCTGAAACTATGCATAATAAGACATCTAAAAGCATTGGCGATTGAAATGTTCAAAACAACCATTGATGTTAATCCTCCATATATGAAACATATATTCACCCCCTATACTAGTACATATAGTTTGCAGTTTGCGGAGCGAATCGATTTGGTATCCTGTTACTGTTCATAAGACTTACTATGGAACGGAACCATTACGATACCTTGGTCCTAAAATTTGGAGCCTCATTCCGCATGAAGCTAAGTCGGCTAAAACAGTTGATGAATTCAAAGTAAAACTGAAGAACCGGAAACCTGACCAATGGCCCTGCAGGTTATGCAAAACTTTTATTCGTGATGGTGGTTTTATTTAAACGAGTTGTAAATATTTAACGAACTGTATATTGTATACGATGTAACTTCTTTTTCATTTAATTATTATTCAATATGTTTGGTCAGAGGGTTTTGTCGATTGTAACTTTCATGAACAAATTTTTTTAGCCAACGTTTAATAAAGTGATAATAATTATAATAACACACAATAAGGGCGGATCATGGATGCATAAAACCCATATATGGGCGGATCCAGAGTATTTTCTGACTGGGACCAAATTTACCATGCTATACTCTTTTGATGACGTCACATACAGGTTCTTTGTTTCTTGCTTCAAGAACACATTATTAATCAGTTTACCTGGCATGTATCTGTTGATATATCTTCATACCCAGGGTTTCTAGTGAATCAAAATACGCAAGATTTGGGTCAGTAAGAAAAGTGGGACAATAATATAGCTATCTCGTCGCTGGATACTGATTCTACGATCTTCGTTTCTCACATCCATTCAAATGACCCGATGCTTTTCCTTGCAAAAATATCGGCTGGAGGTATATGTTTGCAAGTGCAAGCTGCTGGCGAGAGGATTGTGATGCTGTATACAGTAGTTGGCTCTCAACAAGTCGCACGACACCTTAAGCAGATATTTTAACCCGTCGTCTAGAAAATGCTTAATCGGTTGGTTTTTTTGCAGATATCGCCGGAATGGATACACGTTTTGGGCTGAAATTTGGTGACTTTTCCGGAAATTTATCATATTCTCAGGGCCATTCATCGCGTCTTCAAAACTTAGACATCTTCACCCTACGTTTAGGTCGAATGAAAAGGTGGTAAGATCACTTTGTGCCTTTTTGAGCAAAATCGCCACAAAACCGCATAAAACGAAGTATTATGAGCCTGAAACCATCATGTAGCACCTTTTCCTAGTTGGTACAATTGTTTTTGAGAGATTTTGAGCTTTCCCAGAATTTTGTGCCAATTTTTGTAAATTGTTGTTTTTGGTCGAAAATTACTACCCATGCTTTTAGATAATGACTTCATTAATAGTTTAGAAATTACGAAGGGGGAGGGGACGGGGCTCTCGGCCCAGAGTTGAGGAGCCCCCAAAAGGCCCAGTAGATATAGGGTTAAAGTCGTTGATCCTGTGGTGGGATATCTATGTTTCTGCTAATAAGTCACGACCTTCCAAGCGTTGTGAGTCCTTCTTTTTGCGGATCCAAAAGCATTCCTTTGCATCTTCTTCAAGATCGCCCCAATTAAAAACGCCTCAAAGCAGTTCCTCCGTAGACAGCGAATAGGCAGCCGGTCCGCTATGCAAAGGTGGAGTAGCTGTTATCAGGTAAAGAATAATATATACACTCTTTTTTTTTTATAAGCATAACGCTTATAAGCACACCGAGGCTGGGAAGCTTGCAAATTAAGCATAGTGCTTTGCATATCTCGAGCCTCGGAAAGTTTGACCAGCATTTCCTGAGCTTTGTATAAACTTAACAATGTCAAGTAACATCCAAGTTTTGGACAACTTTCTCAAAACTGGGCATTTATTCATGTTTCTTAATTGCAGTACGAAGTTCGAAAAT
>JAOBRC010582008.1:0-18127 GCA_027575255.1 Scolionema suvaense
AAAATATAACTTGATCATAAAATAGTGCGCATCTACTAGATCATCCTTACGGCCCAGATGAATACTAAAGATATGTCCCCTTTGGCTTGCAAACCTAATATTAGACTATTTATAGTGCTGTGCACTTGACCAACTATTTCTGCATCTGTGTTGGTAAATTGTACTGCCAATACATACATGAAGGTTAGACCAGATAGTGTCCTGCTTGAATTTGATTCATTCGGGCGTAATGGAATGCCAAAACAGAAGAGAACCAGCTGCGCACTTTTTCGCGCTATTTGAGCGTGCGCACTTTTTAGAAGCTTTTACTATATATGGTTGTTTGTGATTCTGAATATGTATAGAGGTGTTATAGAAAATGAGTTTATTTCACTTTCAACTATTGGCTGCATTATTGTATAGTGAGGCATGCATACATCTGGTTCAATGTCGGATCGGATCCAATCGTTGGGAAAGTTTGGTACCGACTTCCTTGAATAGGGGCTTGTTAACTGGCCTTATGTATTTTGCAAAGAATCTTGACGAGAGCAACATTTTTTGTTCTTTTTCTCTTCAATTGATGATTTTGACTTTGATGAACAAATTTCATCAATTCTGTTGAGACAGAATTGCAGTACTCAACAGATAAGTTGTGATGCTTCCCAGAAGTTTTCTGCTTAACTTCAGAAGGAGCATAAGAGTATGTATGTTAGTGGCCAATTTTTAGGTGGTACATGTTATAAAAAATGTTTTTTGCCATGTGACACAGTCGCGACAAGTATCACTACTCCAACTCACTCATTGCATGATTATTTTAAGGCAGTGGTTCAATGCCTCTATCATTAACCCTTGAATACCAGACGTTTTTTCCCAGAAACAGCCAAGGTGGTATATATACTTAGTGCATGGTTGTGCCGTAGCAGCCGAATGGTTTTACCCCAAGCACCTCACCCGTGGAAAAGCATATAGCTGAGAAATCACCTACCTTGCCTCTTGAAAAGCATGCATGCACACATCTTGCTAGTTTGCACCAAGCTGGATTGTGGACGATGACTTACTGAGAACACAAAAAACTAGCTCCAACAAACAAGCTGGATTGTGTACGATGACTTACTGAGGACACAAAAAACTAGCTCCAACAACCAAGCTGGATTGTGTACGATGACTTACTGAGGACACAAAAAACTGGCTCCAACAGCCAAGCACCAAACTCCCAAGCAGCCTGTGCCTTTGCTGCATCCTAGGTGTAACGACATTTATATACATCCATGGCTGTTGGAGCACATACCAAGTGACATAATGCCCTTGGCTGATTCGACCTCATTTACAGCATGGAGCTCGGCTGCTGAAACCTACGACGAGGATCTATATGTGCATCCTTGGCATTCAAGGGGTTAATACAGGTGGCAGCGAAGGACTGCTTTTTTTTCAGGGTGATTTTCAGACATGCCAGACTTCCGGAATTCCGTAATTCCTGGAATAATTTTAAAAGTTTCCAGAAGAGTTATGTCAATGTTTTCTTTAGGAAAAAGGTTTCTATTTCACAGGCAATAAAGTAATGCAAACAAGAATTGAAATATCGCATGGGATGTTTATTAGACATACGTATTTAGAATTGTTCAACTTTTTGGAAGCAAGTGCAAGTTGGAAACAGGAGTGGAAATCAATTTTCAATTTTTTTTTATTGAGTTTAAACGCTCTGAAGACCTGGGCATTGCTGTTTCTTGTGCAATATCGGCTTTAAGTCCGAAGGTGTAATCTTTCCAAACTTCACAAGATTTTGGAAAAACAAGGACAAGGACAAAGAAAAAATGTATGCTATGTAGCTATGTTTGACATGCATCAACTTTGGCAAGTAGTTGTGATTTATAGTGCTTTTTCCAAAAGGTATGGGTGATGCAAGTCAAAATGGAATTTGATTATGTGGAAGGGCACACTAAAAGAGGCACGTAGTCTTTTTTTTTCTTTTTTGGCAAATCAATCCAGAGGAATCTGAGACCGACACAACTATAGCTGATGCTACAGCAGCGGGTCGCAGACCTGCCTCCATTCAGGTTGGAGAATTCCTGAAAAATTCCTTCCCTCATGTTACTGCCTCTCCCGTGGGTAACGACTGCTCACTCAGGTTGCATCCAGGTTGGGCGCTTATTCGAGGGGGGCACTTATTTAATTAATGGATACAGAAGTTATCTAAGAAAAAAAAAATTACGGTATTATCACGATGAAAAAGAGCAAAATAGGATTAAAAGCTAAAACAAGTATTGTTTATTCAAAATTACTTTCCAAATTACTTTTCTATTAGATTCTTGTCAAAAATTCGGCTAAGCGCCCGTTTGTAAAGGTTGAAGCATGTGCGCTTATTCGAGATGGTAGGGGAGGGTGCCTATTCATTAATTTCACTTCTAGGATGGGTGCTTATTTGAGGGGGCGCTTATTCGAGGCATTACGTTTACAGGAGTCTGTGTGACTTGTTTTATATACATTCAGCCTTTTGCTTGATCCTCTTCACACTTTCCTTGGTCTCTTAATCAGTCTATGATTTCAGAATGTAGCTTTTTCGCTCGAAGTGCATCTTCAAAGCTAATCCTAACTTGAAAAGCTTTTAAACACAGTAGCTGGTACCGCACACCAACAGGGATCTTTTTTCTTTTGAATAAAGGGAACGCCTTTAGTTTACTGGCTAAACCAGAGATATTTCATTTTCCGGAGCACAGCCCTTAGGGTGCTGGCATGTCTGGATTTTACTGATACGTACTCATCAAGTTGAAAACATTGTATGAAGAAAGAATAGGTGCACTTGTGACTGTAAAAGTTTGTTTTGAGGAAGGATCGTATTCATCAAACTTGAATTAACTCAGTCTATCAGTACAGTATATGCACCTTTTTATGAGAAAGTAGCCCGTCTCTGTGTCGGAGCCATTATAAAAAACCTGCACCTGTCATTAATCAGGAAACGAGGCAAAGGAAGAATTTGCTTTGGTTCGTGATTGACATAGGACCGTGCAAAGTATACAGCATGTGATAAGAAATGGCTGTGACTCTGTGAGAAACGTGCCACAAATTCAAGGAGTTAATAAGAGGGGTGTCTGGTTCTTGAATAAGTTTTGTAGTAATTGCTAAAGATTCGTCGTCGGATTGCTTGCTACCAGGCGTCAAAAAACAGATGTATTATTTTTTAGTTTGAACGTGCTCGATCTCTCCAATGGGGAAACTGTTTTCTCGGTGCCAAAACAGAAAACCGCTTTTGTGAAGTTTTCACCGAAGAACACGTTCTTAGCAGCATGGCAGCAGTACTTCACGACTCCAAACAATCCTGTCGGTGAGAACAATTTCGAGATATTCAACATTGGTACAGGAGAAGTACTGAAGAGTATTATTCACAAAAAGAGTGTTGGATGGTAAGTGCACTGTAGTTACTATATATAGCCGGCTCTCATTTTGCCAAATATGCTCCTACAGGACTTATAAACAGTTCTTCTGGTAGAATTGTACAATGAGTACCCTTAGTCTAAATGGAAGATATATAAATTGGCAGAAATGTGAAATAGATGTTGTCCCTGGATATTGGGTCAAGCCCGCCAGAAATCCTGCACACTGACACTTCAGCTGACAAAGTTCTGCCATATGCAAAGGAAGTGTGCATTCTCGTGCAGTTGATGCTGTTTTGGCTGTAAGTAGATTTTGCTATTATGTTGTTCCCTGCACAAATGTTTTGCATCGAACTTTGAAGACTTGGACTTAATCATCTTTTTTACCAATGTTTGAACGTCTTCACTTTACAGTTTCGGTTGACTTGGCAGTCACTTTCGTGTTTTTTTTTAACACTAAAGCATTCCAAAAACTCATGAAATGCTCGTGACCTGAGCCCAAAAGCATAATTTAGTAGCATTTCTGTGCTTGCACGATGGTTTTTGACAGATCTTCAGTTTTTCCAGGATTTTGGGTGAATTTTCAAAAAAACCTATTCTTTTCGTGGTGACTATTATCATGTACCAGATTGCTCGCCGACGTTGCTTAATATCCGTGCAGTATTTGATATCTATTGCTGAAGTAGTCTGGGCAGCCCCTAAAAGGCCCAGCAGAAAAAGAGTTTGCGTACTCAAACACGCCTAAATACAAAAAGAATCATGATAACTTCATTGTTGATTGCAACTATTTTTACTTCAACAGTCGGCAAACGTTGATGAAATTGCCCAAAAGCAAATCATGCCTAATTATCTAATGTATCGTGTTGCCTCAGACTGCTGGTGTAAAAAGAACTGAGAATTTCAAGCATTTTAACAAGATCATGAGTTGTTAGTCGAAGAGCATTATCTTATAGATAGTGCAGTCTATCCTTGGGACTGTATGAAATCCTATCATTTTATACTCTCTCTGTGATAAAGTTGTGAATTGCTTCAAATAGAGGAGATTGAACTGGTGAATACTTACCATGGAATGCAGAATTTTGAAACACAACATTTAGTTTTTTTTACATTTACAGTTTTCTGAGGATTTAATTTTCGGACAGTGTTCTTTCTCGATGCACATTTCGTCCGAATTTTAAACCATTGGAAAGTCTTGGCTACTAATGTATTGCCTGCGTGTTTACAACCTACACCGAGCTGTATGGTGAACACAGGAGTGTATAGTTCTTAAAAAATTATTCCATTTAATTTCGAAGGACTTACCATTTATTGTGGCTTTGCAACTGCAACACATCTTTTTTTTTTATAAGCATATAGCTTATAAGCATATTGAGGCTGAGATTTTTGCAAAAATTAGGCATGATTTAAGCATACTCCAAGGCTGGGAATGAGGTTCACCAGTAACTACTTTCTATGAACGTTGTTTCTTCTGGTTCTCCAACACTTACTTTATTGCAGCTGCACATAGTTTTACGGGACCATTTCAATATGTTTTCTAAATGCTGAGCTATAAAATTGCAAATTTGGCTACTTTTCATATCGCATGATCTTTCAGAGAAATTATGTGGTCCTGAACTCCAACAAATTAAGCATATGGTAAGCATAAATGAACCCTGAAACCAGGCTGAGCTGAAATTACCTGATGCTTATAAAAAAAAAGATGTAGTTCCTTGCTGACGTGATAAATTTATATTGCAGGGCTGCTTGCTGATGTGATAAATTTATATTGCAGGGCTCCTGGATGATGTGATAAATTTATATTGCAGGGCTGCTTGCTGATGTGATAAATTTATGTTGCAGGGCTGCTTGCTGATGTGATAAATTTATATTGCAGGACTGCTGGATGATGTGATAAATTTATATTGCAGGGCTGCTTGCTGATGTGATAAATTTATATTGCAGGGCTCCTGGATGATGTGATAAATTTATATTGCAGGGCTGCTTGCTGATGTGATAAATTTATATTGCAGGGCTGCTTGCTGATGGGATAAATTTATATTGCAGGGCTGCTTGCTGATGTGATTAATTTATATTGCAGGGCTGCTTGCTGATGTGATAAATTTGTATTGCAGGGCTGCTTGCTGATGCGATAAATTTATATTGCAGGGCTCCTGGATGATGTGATAAATTTATATTGCAGGGCTGCTGGATGATGTAATTAATTTATATTGCAGGGCTCCTGGATGATGTGATAAATTTATATTGCAGGGCTCCTGGATGATGTGATAAATTTATATTGCAGGGCTGCTTGCTGATGTGATAAATTTATATTGCAGGGCTCCTGGATGGACATCGGATGAAGTTTTGTGTGCACGAGCAGTTACCAATGAAATCCAGTTCTATGCAAGTAACAACTACAGTGAGAATATTGTTTTTGTTTCCAAAAGTTATCATATTTCATGACACATGTTTTTGTTTTTATTTTGCAGCATGCTTTAATTTCAAGTGAGCTGTAGTTTTGCTTGCGGAATTTTATGAGACAGTCTCCAATAGAACTTTTCTTATCTCCTTCTGATCGTTTACAAGGTAAACAGATATGCTTTCAAGAAACTGCTCCTAGGAAGTACATAGCTTTCTTTAAAATGTTGTCACAATCAACTATTTCCAACATCTAAAAGACTGTTTTGATAAGGATTTGACCCGGTTACGAATTAATTTTGGAACCAAAAAATAGAAATTTGGCATACAAATGCTTGTATCTTCCCATAACAGCTAGTTTAGAGGAAGTATGTCAGATTTAGGGATTTTTCTGACAGACCATTACCTTTGAAAAGTTATATCAGAACTTTTTATCACGTGAATGATATCAGAGACCATGGCCATCCCTAACCTCCTTTGCTTTTTACAATGCTATTCAAGCTTTGAAAGGAGAGGAAAGCGATCACTCTCCCTCCCCTCGACACTCTCCTAAACTGTTTGCAGAGAGCTTTCATCACTCGCCTAGAATCCACATGAGAGCCGTAAACCTAAAATTATTTTGTGCATCATCACTCGCCTCAATTTATCTGGAGGAGAGCTATACTACTCTCCAGCCAAATATTTCATTTCAAAGTCTGCTATTTCCCCTGTTCAGTAATGTTCAGTAGCCACTCTTTTTTCAGGTTTTGTATACTGAGACAGTGTTTACTTTTTGGTGGTGATAACATATTCTCCTAGCCATTACGTTTCAATTTTATGGAGACACTCTTCTATGTTTTGTATACTGATGCAGTGCTTACTTTTAGAAAATGATTACACATTCTCTAGTAATTACTTTTCAATTTCATAGACACATCTGCTGCTAAGCTTCATATTCAAGGCGTTGAAGGATTTGCCCTTTCCCCTGCTGGACCTCCATATATGGTTGCTGCTCATGTTGCTGGTAAAAAGGTGAGATGTTGTCCTGTTGCGTTATTCATGACAGTTTGCTGTAGATTGTGTTTGACTAAGATGGCTCCTTACTGTCTGTGTCTGAATATGTATATCATAAAGACCCAATTAAGCCCTCCTGCTTTGAATACGCCCCCCCCCCCACTTCAAAGAAAGCCCCCTTCCCAAAATCAATTTCTGACAAATTAACCCCCATCCTCGAATCAGCCCTCGAGCTTCGAAATGCCATCCAAATGAAATGATTGAATTTTTGAACTAACAAAAGTTCTAATCTAATCTAATTGATTAGTTGTTGATCAGTTTCTGTTTGTTTTCACCGCCTTTAATCCCTTCAGACTGTCAGAAAATTGCTTCGGTTATGAGTCACATCGTTGGAAAATCTAGTACCAGAGAGAGCTTGTACGAATGCGATTAAGCCCCCCCATCCTTGTGAATAACACCCCCTCCCCCCGAATATACCGCCACTCCCGAATCTATATTTGGCAACCCCTGGTGGCAAAGTAGAGCCATAACAGCAGGAAAAGAACAATTTGACCCTAGTACTGCCAGGAATAGGTTTGATCTTTGGGTGTTGCCCCTCTTAGCTTTAGATTCAGCAATTTTCAGTCATTCTGTATAAACACTGCACTTTTAAAAATTGCTTTCCTTTCAATTTTCTGTCCATGAAAGTCTTATTTACCTACAATGTCGTATTTTAGTTGGCACGAAACACCACCCTTAATTTCTAGTTATGTTTTAGCCATGCCTCTGACTGATGTGCCTCTTCTGGTTTTGGTTCCTTCAATACATTACTGCCGACTACAAACCCTAATAATCTTGTAGTGAAGGTTTCAGGTTAACCCTTCCCGTGCCGAGCCTACAAGCCGGTTTTCACCAGATTTGGCCCTTTTTGGAGACAGTTTTTGACGGGGTTAACTTTGTGGGTTTGGGTTCTAACTGGAACCATAGGTCCCGATGCTCCAAAGTGTCCACCTAGGGGTCCCAGCTCAATTTAATCCCCTCCCTATGCCATCCCAACTATAGTCAGGATCGGCACGGGAAGGGTTAAGATATGGTCTGTAGACATGAGTGAATATGCACACTTTTTAGATCGTATGGTTATCGTTACTTTTTCAGGGAGCACCATCATTCGTCAGGCTCTTCCAATATCCAAACTTTGGAGAAGGCCAAGCAGTAGCCAACAAAAGTTTTTTCAAAGCGGACAAAGTTGATTTGTACTGGAATCAACGAGGTAATTGGTGTTTTTCCTAAGAATTTTGAGGACTTAGCACAGCAATGTTTGCAAGCATGCATTTTCTTCTACATAAAGTGAAGGTTTCTATAGATGATTGCTAGTTTCAGACAAGTTTCAGATGATTTTCATGTTTTTTGCCTGGGGAATCGATTATTATGTTCAGATTTCAGGATTTCAGATTGAACTAGTGAGAGACTTCTATCACATTCTATACGTCAGTGTGAAAGGGTCGAAGTGAAAGATGATAAGTGTCCTTGTTTTGGGAAGAGATATTGACGGTCAACCGTAAATGTCTTTACTGTTTATCTGTAAGTTTTCTTGTAACTCATCATAATATTTTTTTCTTGTGTCAGGCACGGCTTTGTTGATTCTTGCTAGTGTAGAAGTGGATACAACTGGATCCTCTTACTATGGAGAACAATCATTGCACTTTATGAATACTAAGGGAGAAAGTAACCTTGTTCATTTTGGTATGTAAAAATTTGTTTAATGTGTAATTATAATCTTTTGTTCTATAGTTACTCGTTTGCGTGGCCTACAGGGTGATACTACATAAGCTATCTGTCTGTTTTGCCGTCGATTCAGCCTGCTATTTGTCACCATATACAGATCGACTGCTCTGTTGACCGGGCCTTTTCGTATGACGTGTGCATGATAGCACCCCCACATGCTGACACACATCTTAAATGCCCTATGTCTGTTGTTGTTGGACTCCCGCTGAGTCCTGGGGTCTGCTCATCCGTCCTTCCATCCGTCCTTCATCGGCCACCAGCGCATGGATAACCGCACAGTGAATTTTTCTGAAATTTGGTGTGAAGGTGACAATCCGTAGTTGTGATGGAGCCAGAATTTTGCAAAAAGTTTGTATTCGGCTTGCTGGTAGCAATTTATGTTCAAACAAGAATGGCGGTTTTCAAGGTTTTTTCCACATACTGCTATATGTGAAAACTGGTTTATCTGATTTTTGTAATTCTTTGTGCAAATATCAGGGGCAACTCTACGCATGTTGTGAAAAATGCGCTATGTCTGAGGAAAATCTTGCTTGTCTTGCAGGTGGCAATTTATGGCCCAAAATGGTGATTTTCATGGTTTTTTCCAAATATGTCAAAAACTGTTGATCTGAATTTTGTCATTTTTGGTGTGAATGTTAGGAGCAACTCTCTACGCATGTTATGAACCATGTGGTATATCTGAGGAAAGTCATGTTTGTCTTACGGGTGGCAATTTATCTTTAGAACTGGTAATTTTTAATATGTTTTGTCTAAGTTTGTCAAAAACGGTTCATCTTATTTTTGTCATTTTTGGTGTGATTTGTAGCAACTCTGCACATGAGTTATGCATCATGTGTCATGTGGCAATTTACGTCCAAAATTGCAATTGTCGGGGATGTTTTCCAAATATACGTCGAAAACGGTTCATCTGATTTTGTCATTTTCTAGTGTGAGTAGTAGGGGCTACTCTACACATGTTATGAACCACGTCCCATGTTTCCAGAAAATTTCGTTTGGCTTGCAGGTGGCAATTTATATCCAAAACTGTCGATTTTCAGGGTTTTTCCAAATATGTCATGAACTGATCATCTGTTTATTTATTTTTGTTGCAATTCTTTGGGGCAACCTGGGTATGTTATAACCATGTGCCATGTCTGGTGAAAATCTCGTTACCGTTGCGTGTGATAATTATTGCGTATTATCAGGGTTATTTTCAGATATGTTACAAATGGTTCATATGTTTTTTATCAGTTTTGATGTGATTCTAAGGGGTAACTCTGTGTATGTTATGAACCATGTGCAATGTCTGGAGAAAATCTGTTGGGCTTGTGGATGATAATTTATGTCTGAATGGCTTTTTTAGGATTTTTTCGTAATATGACAAAAACTATTCGTCTAATTTATGTCATGTTTTATCATGGATCTTACAGGCAACATAATTTATGACCCATGACATATATCTTGGGAATAATTATGTTGGCCAGTGTCCGGGTGGTGATTTTTGTCAATATGGCTATTTTCAGGGGTTTTTTCGAAACACTGGAAGGGGTAATAATTGTGGTGGAGTGCGGCCTATAAAATGATGAAAAAAATGGTGGAAGTCAGCTTCTGCTAAGATTTTTTAAATTTGTTCATTACGCTTTTTCTATTTTATCACTGAAGTTGCAGGAAATCGATTCCTGATATTTACGGATAGTGCCATATAATTATGGAAAAGCTCATCTGTAAAAAGCTTCTTGAAGGAAAGAGTATACTCTTTACTTCAAATTTGATGGAGTTGGAGTTTCTTCACACAGGCTTTAAAGTGAGGGACACTCCGGCTCTCCTTCTCATTCTTCTAAAATTTGCAAGGAGAGTGTACATACTCCGATAAAAAGTGTGATCTGAAATTCAAAAAAATATGTCTGAATGTACTGATATGTGGATCACTGTTGCATTCCAAGGCAGTGGGCTGTATTTGAGATGTGTGCCTTTTATTGTCACCCTGGTATAAAACATATCTTTGAATTGGGATAGCTTGAAATGATCTCTTTTTGAAAAACAGGAGGGTGAGCGATGGCGGCTCACTTGCTTGTTTCTTCTATTCCTTCTGTTTGCTCAGTTTTGCTTTATGCATTGGGATTCAAGTGATTTCTAGAATTAATATGCTGTTGCTCATTATTTCGTTTAGAGAAGCGTGGCCCGGTATATTCTATTGATTGGAGTCCAGACTCAACCCAGTTTTGTGCAGTCTATGGATGTATCTTTTCATGGTACACACTGCTGTTCTGTATATGACGTATCATCTCCTGCTTGAGTCATTCTGATGTTGTAACTGGCTCAGCTGAAGAAAATTGAAAATAGCTGTTGTCAACGTTTTGTTTGTCATGGAATTGATCTCCCTGAGATACAGAAATGAACCTCTTTTTTGAATCAGTTTATTCAAAATTTCTCTTGAGATTCACATCTTACCCCTTATTATGACGAAATCCTCGTATGCAACTTTGTGAAAGTTCTGCATTTGAATGAGACGCGATATTGAACAATATGAGTTCATATGTTTGTTTTGGTGCAGCTGTGGATGCTATGTCAATTGGTTCAATACCATTTCAGCTATGTTGACAGGATTCCGTGTAAGTAGGTACAAGACAATGTATATGTAGCATGTATTAAAATCAGTGCTTCTGGATCATTCTCACTTTAGGGATTGCCTGATCAGTCCACCAAATATTGTTATTTGTCTTTGGCAGGATTCAGGGCTTTGAAGTGTTTTTTTTAGGAACTGAGCTGTATAATACTTTGCTCGAAAAACTGAGCAACCCCCAAAAAAGAACATAAACATGTTAAAGGTGAATGGGTAAAGCAAGTTGCTCCAGTGCTGGGCTATCCTTCGTGCTGGTTAGTCTACATTTTCATTATGAAAATATTCTTTGGTATGCAACATTTGTGTAGGTATTTTTGCATGATATCAAATTGGAATTAAAGCTGCATGAAGTCTCTTAATAAGAAGTTTTGTTATGTGATCAATGTTTCTAAGAAACGCTCTCATTGGAAGTAGATGTATTATGTAATTAACTGATGTTGTTCGGTTTTGGCTAGCTGGATTACTACGTTGAGAATGAAACTTGAGTTGCTGCAATATCGAAAATACTTTTTTTATTTTTGGCCATTGGCAGTAAAAACTCTGTAATAAAAATCTTCTTTCATGATGGAAAAAGGAAAGAAACACACCTCACAGTGGTCTAGAAAGAAATCATAGTCCTCTGAAAGATCAGTCAGGGGGGCAGACGATTTTTCAAATGTATGAAAAGATGGTCAGAAATTAAGATTTCTGTTGTTCCAATGATAGGAACATAATTCTAATGAGATGATAAACTAAAAAATTATTTGCTCATGGATGTTGGTTATGAATGAGGCAAAATGATTGTTAGTCGTTGTGTCCAAGCTTCTTTATGGTGAGAAGGATCCTACTTCAAAAAAGGAGAACATAAAGTAGCAACTGTAAACCAGAATGGATATTCTCTTGCTTGCCAGTAGAAGAAATTTATCAGGTCTTGCATCTATGAATAACTCAAAAATAAATTTATCATCTTATCCGACACAACGTCGTCCACTAGAAACACATGGACATAGTCTCTTATCGTGTCATGATAACTATGACGAAGTGGCATTCAAAAGCAAATGGCCTTTATTGCTGCTGGTTAAGAATCTGTTTTTTCAGAATTAAATGTTGCATAGTAAAAAAATTTTAAGTATGATTAAACATTTTCATAAAATTATGCTACTGATATTATGGCCATCAAAAGTATAAACATGACGACATATGTCATGTAGTCAATACACTAGCCCCTCTTTTGCAACGTAAATGTTTTTAGCTGTTTGTAAAATTCAGAAGATTTTTTTTACCCTCGCAGGTATGTGATAAGGTACAGTCATACAGAACTCATAGTACGAGAAAATAATAGATATATGGTAGTGTAAAGACAAACAAGTTAAAGACTGTTGGGCTGGATCAAATCATGGTCAGCGCAGTAGAACCAAACATGGCCGACTCTCCAAAATCAAACACTCGACAGCGAAAACTTTCGATGATCTAATTCACACAAATATTCTCTTATTAGCTGCGATTCATATTTACCTGTTGTCCCATGGATGGCAGCAAAGGTTTGAAGTCAAAAGATGATAGGCTTTAAGCAGGAATGCTTTGTTTGGCATGAATCTGCTTCACGCAGTGTGGTTTAACCACTGTAAACATTGCCGCGAGATTCTTTGTTTTGGACTCAGTCACCCAGCTGCGCAAACTATCCTGTGCTCTGCAAATGAACTGGCTGAGCAAGTGAGCGCATGAAACAGAGGTGATCCAGCCCAACAGTCTTTAAACAGGAAAAGAAAAATCGAATAAAACAACTTGACAACTTGACCACCACATAGGGCAGTGGGCTGGTGGTTTGTCTCTCTAATCTATTACAGCTGGCCGTGTTTTATTCTGAATGAACAAGTACTGTAATGTGCCAATCATTTGCTTTAGAGAGGTTTCGCAAAACAGATTTACTGTAGGACGGTGATGTTGACGTCATTTGAACGTTGTGGCAGATTTCTAGGACTGAGTTTTGAAAAATCTACGTTGTAGAAAGTTGAGAATGTGGAAGTTTCCTCTAAACAATCGAATGGAAATGCAATTTTCGAACTCGCTTACGAAAGGTTGCCATCTCAGATTCAGCTGGCGAAACCTCACTACTATTGAAATATGACCATTATGAGCTGCATGAACCTGAGCAAGTACTCTTGAAAAGTTGTCGCGTTTTTTTCTTTTTACCTGAGGTCACTAGACATAGTGTTCTGCTTTTAAAGGTTTTGCTGATGCTGGTCATTTTTTTACCTTGACATAAGCGTACAGATATGCCTGCTAAAGCCACCCTGTTCAACTTGAAGACGGAACCGATCTTCGATTTCGGCACGGGTCCAAGAAATATCTGCAAGTTCAATCCACATGGAAACAATATCCTTTTCCCCCTGGTGGATGTTTAATTGCATTCTGATTGCTTTCTGTTCTTCTTGAGGGAATTACCCTCTGTTGTACTATAATATTTGTTATGGGGATATCTCTTGTCACATTATCAGCAGTCCGTCAACAGTGGTTGGATATGTGATATTTATGGTTTGTAACTTTCAATTGGTGTAGAAGTAGATTTCATCCTCCAAACGTTCTGAAGCGAGGACAAATATTCTTACCCCCTACTTTCTGTAGGAAGAATAAAATGCACAGCCTTGTGGATAAAAAGAAAATCGTTATTTTTTTTATTTTTGAGGGAATACTACGAAACAATCTGGGATTGCCATTACCGTTTCTTTTTTAACTTCAATTGAAAGTCACTTTGTACGAAAAGCAAAGTAAGTTCTGTAGCCAACCTCCTAAGTTTTTTTTGCTATTTCACTGTGGCTATTTTTTCCCTGCTATGGATGACTTAAAAACTGCAGTCAATCACGTTCTCATCCCCTCCAGTATTTCCCTTAAGCATGTAACGTAAAGAATGCTATTTCGAAGGTTCCCTGCTCATTACAAATTTTGTGAATTTTTTTGTTGTGACAGCTGTTAGTTTGAGTTCTTACAAGACATGGTCTGGAAGGATTTACGGAGAGTTGTTTTTGGTCTTAGTTGTGTTCTTCCTCTTTGTAGTAATAATGCCTTATCATTGAGGCCCAATTCTTTTGCTAATGATATTTTGACCTAAAACTGGCTTTTGCAAACAGCTGACTATGACAATAGATTAGCCGAAACATGTCCTGTGGAATGAAATGAGTATTTTTTCTTCTGTAAATAGGAAGCATTGTCATTGCCGCAGTTTGCATCTTGTGTCTTCCTTTCAATTCTATTTTATTTTTTGGGAGAGGGGGGGGGGGCGGCTAACAGGCCCCCATTTTGGAATTATCTCCCCAACCCATCTCCTGATGGGTTGGTCTAATTGATAATTTCCATGAGTATTCATCCACTAGGTATTTAACTTTTGAGGAAGCCTACTCTGCTTTTACTGTTTACTCAAAGTTTGCTCCATTTGCCTGGAATAAGCGCTCCTTGAAATAAGCACCCCCCTCCTCGAATAAGCGGTCGTCCTAGAAGCGAAATTAGTGAATAAGCGTCCCCTCCTCTCAAGTAAGCGCCCACCCTTCAAATGAGCGCTCATCCTTCAACATTTAGAAACGGGCGGTTATTCGAATTTTTGACAAGAATGTAATTATAAGATAAGTCAGGAAGTAATTTTGAAGAAATAATATGAATTGCTTTAGCTTTTATTCCCATTTTATTCTTTTACAGATAACATGGGAACTTTTTTCCTTCTTGAATTACTTCCCGTATCGTTTAATTAAATAAGCGCCCCCCTTAACCCTAGTTGGCCGGGGCTCTGAGGACTCCCCTACTTCTCCCATTTGCATAGTCCATTAGGCTTGAAACTTGACAGGAACAAAGAAAAATAATTTATAACATCATAATTAAGGGCTCTGGGACCAAGAAATCCGAAAATTTTGAAAAAAAATTGTTTTCCTTAAAATTACTTGGAAACTCATTAAAAACAACTAAAGTAGTCTTAAAATGTCATTTCATTCCACATTTTAGTAACAATTGGTCTGGAACCTCGGAAACTAAGTAAATTCACCTATAAAATGCACACAGGTCGTCTCCAGAAAAGATCCATATCTCGGGATCCACTGCTGGGAACAAGCTGAAATTTGGTCATAACATGGCTAAAAATTATATTCAAAGTCACGAAGTTACAGAACTATAGCGAATACCGTTTTGGTGGTATAAAACATTTTCTTGTAGGAGGGGGGGGGGGGAAATTTGCCCCCCCTGGGACAACTAGGATTATTAAATAAGCGCCCACCCTCGAATCCATAAAAATTAAATAAGTGTCCGCGCTTATTCGAGGCATTACGGCATATGTAGCGCTAAACAAGTAAGTAGCATGTACGAAATCTTACTTACAAGTCAATAAATCATCTAGAAACACGGAGCCTACTTTGTTTATCATGTTTTTATGTTGCCTTTAAAATACGTTTGTACGTATGCAGCTTTGTCAGGGGCGCAATCGCAACTTAATTTTCCTTTACTCCTGGGTCTATACTTCTCTGTTTGGCTGGATTTGGTAACTTGCGTGGAGTCTTGGTAAGTATTTGCATGTTGTTGCTCTGATTGATGTATCTGGTTCTTATTGTTGATCTAATTTTGCTTATGTGAGTTCATCTTCATCTTAGTGGTGGGTGTGGCACATTAATGAGGCTGAGATAGACCAAGGACAGATGAATGAACATTACATAACCCTATTCCATGTGGGGGGGTGGGTTGATTTGGCCTCTTTGGTTTCGGAAGACATCTCAAGAATAACGGCAACCCATGACTTGCTTTTTTCAAGCTTTAGTTTTAAGGGGACACATATCCTGTTTAAAGATTAAACTATTTGCTCCACCCGTTCCAGAGATATCAGCCTTTTCCCATCTAAAATGTGACTTATTTTTAGCAACTTTGATCTATCTATAAATTCATGAAAACAACTGAAGATGAAACCCATTTGGGACATTCAGACTATTTTTGGTCTTTTTGGGTTCTGTTGAAACCTAGCACAAGCTATAAATTTGTGTTACCGTAATTAGGCACCACTGGATTATCGAAACTAATGATGCCTTCAGCTTGTTCATTACATGTCGGTCACATATTACCCACCAAGTTTGGTGGTCGTATATACCTATAGGCAATACCGAAATTTTTTATGAGACTAGAATCAACCTCGCCCCCACCCCATGTACATGGAAGAAAAGGCACTGTGCAAAAAAGGGTTAAGTGACATTACTGCCTTTTGGTAAGCATGTGTTCATGTTGAATGTGCATCGAGAGTCCGGTTTATGGCAGTCTTTGGAATTTAACTTATGAAAGCCTAATATGCAGCCCTCAAAATTCGTGAGAAATGAGGTCGGCGAAAATTTGCCGACCTTGAAGTACATCAGGTCGGCAATTGCCGAGACAAAAACTAATTTGTTGACCACTCACTAGATTGCCTTCATTCTTTTGCTATTGCTGGTCATGGGCATTTCCTCCGTAACAAATACTTGATATGTCACACGCACTTGGTCTTACGGACTACTGAACATTCTTAACATTTGATTCAAATGTCACTTAGAACTGCTAACCGAAGTCTTCCATGGAGATCGATCTTCCAGCAGCTCAAACCGCCATGCTAGATTTATACAAGGATTCAGCGCTGTTGCTACGGGTTCTTTCGGAAAAATATCACAGGGTGCGAAAGCAACAAGACATGCATAGGAATGAAATTTTGCATTGTAATCTCGTATAAGCTTATGTTCTGCAAAGTAAACCGCCGGAATCCATAGGGGCGCATTTGTGCATGTAAGATGGCAGCTTAACAGTTGTGTTATCGGAGAGCCTTTGGCTGGGGGGTTGCAAAGAATCGCAAACAAAAGGGTTTAAATGAAGAAAAAGGAAAAGGGATACCATAACACTTTTATTCTGAGTTTTGAACATTCTGGCAGCATGAAATATTCTGTTCAGCAATAACATGCTGACCTCCATAGAAACCAGGGTGGCACTTAGGTCGGCATTCAGCAATGCCGACCTGAATTTCGAGGGCTGAATATATGCTATATTAAGGTTATATGCTTTCTATTGTATCCCTTCCAACTCAGTATATTCCAGGGCCAAGGAATTAAATAAAAGAAATTTTAAGGATGGATGCATCCTGCTTTTCTTTTTTTTTTTTTTGGGGGGGGGGGGGTGGGTTGAAAGTCGTTATTGAAGATCTGCCTATGTTGTTGCACTTCTAGCATGTACACTAAGTTAATTAATTTATGCGGATTTGTTCCACAAAAGCAATCAAATTCAGGAAAACAAAAAAGGATCTTCGAAGAAGGAAAGGCAGGCTAATATGGACACTGTTTCTGGCCTTGCATGTTCACTAACACTTGTCCTAATTACCCCATTCGAAAAAATAAAGTCTGCAAAATCATCAATGCATGCGATTCGCGAAAATTAGTTCTGCAAAATATTTCGGATTTGGTCCCTGTCGTAAAAAATAGTTCCGTAAAAATTAATTCCGCAAAAATTAATTACCTTAGGGTAGATATAATGATGATATTTTACACTATTTTATTTTTGGGCGGAAGCTTCAAAACATTTTGTAGCTGTTGCTGCTGACTGACATGAACTGCTCAAAAAACAGCTGTGCTGTTTCCAGGCTTGGCTCAGATCCTATTGGTATTCTGCCAAAAATCGTATCTTTACGGACTTCAATACAAGAAAAGAAGATGTTTGCTTTATCGTCAAATGAAATCAATGGAAATTTAAGACATACGGTCTGTCCGTCTTTCACTAAAGCATTTTCCTGGATAATTGCTCAATGGATTTTTAAATTTGGCATGAAGATGACAATCCGTAATCGAAGAAAATGAAATAGAGCCGGAATTTCGAAGAGATTTATTGTTTGGCTTGCTGGTGCCAATTTATACCAAAAAATGGTGTTTGAGGTTTGGTCAAAATATTTCAAGAACCTTTGTAATCATCGTTGCCAGATTATATAGGGTGATCAGGCCTTAATTTAGCATTCATTTGCATGCGACTATCGCACCCAATGCCCTCAAAATCTGTAAAATAAATGCCCTTT
>JAOBRC010582009.1:0-11045 GCA_027575255.1 Scolionema suvaense
TGTTTTTCCGAGGGGGGGGTGGTACCCCCCCCCCCCCCCCCCTGTCCACTCCATGGGTAACAAAATATGTGTCCCCGTGGACCGTTAACCAGCAATTAGTGGTAAATGATTAATCAGGAATCATTGCTTTGTTCTCTCTTCAAGCCAATCACTGTTTTTTAGATGGTTGAAGCAGTGACCGACGGAGAAACTGACGATCAAGTAATTAATAATTTATAAAAAGCAGAGAATGCCATCAGCATGATATTTGAAATAGATGCCCTGAGCCGAATTCAAACTATGCTAATATAACTATGCTAATATAACCCAAATTCTATTTTAGAAGATTGAACCTGCACATAATGGTAGTCTTCTAAGGTATCTCGTATGCAGGATTTGTTCAGAAAGAATTCAACATTAGAATGTTTTGCAATTGCTGCATCTTCAATAGTTTCACCTGAAATCTAGGATATACAACACAAATAATACTTACAATCTCTACAAACTCGAACTTCTTTTTCTCATTCACCTCTTGTAAAGTAGAAACATAGCCGAGAGACTGTTGATTAAAGTTCCGGAGTTCCAACCCCATTTGAGCGTCTGCCTAAAATGTGACACAAAACACATTTGGTTCACAGCCAAAAGCATGGCATAGTGAAGCAGCAAAAGTCGACCATAAGACAAAAGCCTGGAACTGAACTGATTGAACTATGCATGAAGTTGAAATGCAAACTATTAGCAAACTCATAGTAAATACTCTTCACAAGGGGATACAGTCAAGCATCCTAACCATTGCACACAAATCACCAAAATCATGTTTACGCAAGTGCAGTTAAATTCACAGCATTCAAACAGAGATCTATCAAAACGGGCTCCAGCCAGCTTCTGTTATACGCTATTTAAACCTCGGGGCTCCTATATTCCGTAAAATTGAACAAAATACGGGTTGGAGCCTGAAAACTCTAACTGTTACACATCCATTGCCTATGTGTTACGCACCTCAATATTTTGCTCAATAACTGGGTGTGGATGCAAAAAAAACCCACTTGATTCAGCTGAAATGAAAGTCTATTCTTTCTTCTTGCTTAGAATTTCACTCGTACAGATGAAGTGACCTGCTAACTTTAAGGGCTTCCTAAAGTTTACCTACGAAATTGGTGATACGACATTTCACTGGAAAGCAGCTATTTTGGAGTAAGATGTAAATAGGAGAATAAAACATGTTCTGTTTGCACTACATCTGTCAATCATGCTATGATACATCTTTAAGTCATTTTGAAGGGCATCTTGGTGAATTCAGGAGAAAACTCGAGCCATGTAATCATTTGGACATCCTCACAAAATTGTGGTCCTAATCATTACACATGCAAAATCTCCGTAAATTATAGTGTGGTGTTATCTCCCACATTTTTGGTATCTTTCGCCAGGAGGAAACCGTGGATGTGATGTACAAGCTGCACAAACTTCACAGACGTCCAGAATAGGTACAGTCACTTCATATCAATTTATCTCGCGCTTTCTTTCCAAAAAGTATGGTCATAATTGATTTTCTATAACTGGGAGTAGCCTGAGACTAGGTAAGAGCTCAATTTACATATTAAATTCCTCGCATTTGAGCGGAAACACATTTTCAAAATCTGTGTGATAGTTACGATGGTGCAACAGCTAGGACATTTGACTATAAAGAACTAATCCATCTAAAAAATAGAAATAATAATGAACAAATAACACAATGTGAATCGTGACCAACCTAACCTTTTTTGAGGGCGATATCATCAGATTTTGATGTTATTGTGTGAGCCGCATGCCAAACTCAAGAGCTCATCATTTAGCAAAAGATAATAGACAGTAGTTTGAGTGTCTTTTGATATTTTTTTTTAAATACTTTAATCCACAGCAGTAATGAAATAATAAACTTTTAGAGAGAATATTTGGTAATATAATGGCTGTGTTTAACCAGCTAAAGTCAACACTTTTTGGCATCCATGCTTTCCCCTAAAACTTCCTTCATTGCCAAAAACACTCAATACGCAACATTTTAGGCATAACTTACCTTGAACAGTTTTGGTCTACCCTACTTAATGCATTAGGTATAGTAAATCCCAATAAAACTCCAGACTATAATTAACAAAGAAAACTGTCAAGTCAAAACTAAACCAACTGACTTCTTGTAGTGCATTTAGGTTCTTTTTCGGGTTGATAGCAAGATGCTTTTCCATCAGGCCACAGATGCGAGTGGTTTCTTTGTCAAAATTCTTCTTCTCTTCCTGATAATCAGAGGACGCAAATCAGAGTTATTGAATAGCAACATTGCTACGTGACCTCAGTCTGTAAGTGCAGTAAAAAAGCAAAGAAAAGAAGAAAGAACATGACAATAGCATTTCACAATCATATGCTCATAACATTGATTGGCTCAAAGGTGCATAGATATAGACATATACTTTTACAAGCCATACCTTTGCTTTGCCAATTTGATCTCTGCGGAACCTTTCCAAAGGCTCAATAAGTTGAGCATTCGAATGGTGGAGCTGCAAGAAGAACATTCTTGATTTGCAGTTGACAGAGATGACAACATGATATTCAAACGGATGAATTTTCTTCCCTTCAGCAGGCCCTTTCATGAGATTTTCAATAACTGCCCAGACACCAGCCCTAGAGTAAACACCTATTATATTGCGATCAGCCATCTGATTGCACAAAAAAATTATAGCAAGTGGCTAGTGCAAGTGCACAATAGAGAACAGACAACTGACCCACGTTATGCGAATCTTAGACGACAGAGTGTGCGTCACGTAGAGATTGTAAGATAGCGTTGTTTCTTTGTTCTCCTGCTTTAGATTGAAAACGCACTATCGAAGGGAAACTGGCCAATAAGCTTAGTACGTGTGTTTCACAGACGGTGTTCATAAACAGTGTGATTCCTCTACGCAAAAGTGAAGTGAGAGATTGGTTTGCAGTTGGTGAAGCTGTATCTTTTGCTAAATACAAACTTATTACTTTCTGCCGAGATAGCGTTCAGAGGATACAAATTTTCGAGATGTTTTGCATAATATAATTGGTGGATGGCAAAGTTTTGCAACAATTTCATTTTCGTACATGCTTTTTTTATAGCAACACATTTTTTTTTGGCTTGAGGCTTGATGTTTTCTTCTTGCCAGGCTCGATATTTGCTTAGTTGTTGCTTGTTTACCATAGAGAGGCTTGTCAAAATTTAGCAATAGAGGCATTTGTTTTTCTGGTCACGTTCAGACTGCTCTTGATGTAATTCTGCTAGTGTTTGTTGGCTGAAACGTTTTTGCAATATGGAATGAGAAAAGGAAGTGATGGCTTTTAGCAAGATTTTCTTCTTTTGCAGGACTTGACACCACAGGAGTGTGATCGCACGCGCATGCTCACACACGCCTATTTCCTCCTAGCCGTGCCAAAAAACACACACCTCAAAATTGCATATTCACCATTAGATGTGCGCAAAACACACACCTCAAGATCAGAACATGAATATATCACACACCTGGAATATTCTTTTGCTCACCTAAAAGGAAAAATAGTTCGCTTCTCCAAGCAAGTTATTGAAAATAATCTGCATTCATTGCTTACGCCGACAAACTTTGACTGCAGACATGCCCAAATGCAAAATTTCTTGGGTCTTTGCCCCCTACCCCACTTGTGGGGGCTTACAGCGCCCCCAAGACCCCCAGCTGCATCGAAATCAGGAACGCATGTCTTTCAGTGTTGGGTGTGCTTTTTAACGCACGTCATTTCTAATACTTTTCTCAATTAAGGCGTGCGGTGCACCGCACACGATCGATTTTTTGCCGTCCAGGCCCGCTTTTACATTTTACTACGGACTTTTTTTTCTTCTCCCACATTTCTATCTTTGGGCCTCGTCCAGGCTGAGCTGTTCCATAGGTGTTGCTAAAAACGTTTTGAAAAGTTTGAGCCTCATGTTGTTTATAAAACGTCGCTTATTATAAAAACGTGTACCTCAATCCGAGACAAGTGCTCGGGAAACAAAATTGTTCATCATTGATATAGATTTAATACTTTTTACTTAAGACATTAAAAGATATAGATTGTTCAGCTAGCGTGCGTCATACACAATGGATGGACAAGTTGCTGCTTACAAAGAGCCTGGTTGTTTACAACTCATCTGCCTTATATCAGACGTAAAGGCGGCAGCAAACCTGCTCATGCAATCTTACGAAATGGATGTGTGACATGATAACTGTTAACGCTCTCAGTGATGCTATACTCAAACTCAATACCCAATTCTCTGACTTAACAATAGGGGGCCCGTCCCGGGGCAGTTACTGGGGCCGGGGCCGGGGGCATCCAATCACTAACAGCCCATCGATGGGAGAGATCGCACAATTGACAGATTTGCATCAAACGGAATAATTATAGAAGTTGGAGAAATTTAGGCGTGCGATCAGCATTTTAGGTGTGCGCCCTAGTGATAAAGAGTCGCACGCCACGATCAACTTAGGTGTGTGCCAGCGCGTGCGCATGCGATCGCATTCATCTCACGAAAAGGCCTGCTTCAGTGTACCATAAATTATGAATACCGTTTGAAAAATGGACACTCTCTAGCAGAATTCTAACCAGCAGAACAAGTTTCCAGAGTAATTTCTTCTCCCCCGTTTCACACACAAAAATGCAAAAAATTAATCAGCAGACATAATAAGGTTTTTGAAAATACGTAAAAATTAACATATTCGAAATAAAAGGATACATAATTGTGTCCCTGACGTGATTTGCATTGCCATTAAAAAGAAATCATTTGGTGGGTATCTGGTAACATTCTTGTTTTGATATTTCAAGATCCGTTCACTATTTTCTCTAAGTTTTGATGTTGAGCATGATAGCAATACTATACGTCTGGCATATCTCAGAAAGTCCTTATTCGCCATGGCTGAGGCTCCTATTTTACCTTGCAAATATATTAGCAGGACACTTCTACTTGTTTCACTAAGACCAAGTAACAAAACAGATGCAATGAATACATTTCCCTACCATTCTATCACGCTCCTCTTCCACTTTTCCAATGATCGCAGCAAAGGTGGAGAAAGCATCCTCTGCAAGATAAAGTAGGACAAGCGTGTTACAGAACAATTCCAAAGGACAGTTGTACATATACACTAACCCATGTCCTACATAAATGCACAATTAGTTATTTTGCACAAATAATATTTTTTTTAACAGACAGAGAGAAGGGAAGAACAGATTATCTGTTTGTTGGAACTAGGCTGCGCAAAACAAAAAAGTTTTCTTTCCTTACCCACTACATGGAGATTTGAGTTTAAAGTCCGAACTCTGTTAACCAATCAAGCCTGTGCCGCTTTACCGAATATTTGACGCTATAAGGTTGGAATGCCTTTGGATTATAGATCACTAGCGGATTGAGCATGACATGTTTATGGGTCTTATCTGCTAGAAAAAGCTGACTTTTCAGATGGCTGCCGACAGAGAGACCGGCTATGTGGGGATAATTGGGAAAACCTTAAAGGAACATTACTACAGTAGCTCAACTTTTTCTATTTTACGATAGAGACTTGCTTATCATGTTCACTTTGTATTTGAAATGAATTTTCCTTTTTATTGTTCTTTCCATTGCCTTGTCCAGTACATAATTACTGTCCTAACACAGCTAAATGGCTACAGTCCTTTTGTCCCAGTTCAGAGCTTATTTTAGCCCCATGTTGCTATCGCCTATCAAATGCAACAGGCTGCTCCTCAAGGTTAAAAACAATAAGATGCTTTGAAAAATACGAAAAAAGTCTGCTCTTTTTCTGAAAATTGAAAGCATGCCCTGCCCTGGGGATACAATAAAGCCCTGACACATCTTTAAAGATGGCATCCAATTGTAGATTTTAGATGAAACCTCCACGAGGCAAGGACATATGAAAGGAAACAAATAACAGATACAAATTGTCTATGACTATACCTTTTAGAGAGAATAAAGCAAATCATCAAATGCTCATCAAATGTTACTGCGTACTAACTATGAGCAACCGGATGTGTGCCCATAGCTAGTGAAAAGAATATCACAGGTATACTTCACAGTTATGTTTTACATTTTGATTGGATGTCAATCACATTTTGATTGGACACCAATCAAAAGTTCTTGTTGTAAATATGAACAACTAACTATCTTATAGAAATTTCAAATACAAATTTTGCAGATAAATAGTTCAACGGAGCAAGTTCAATATCTGAAATACTGCCAAGAGATTTAAATGTCGTCTAAACAAAAATGCGAATTTCTTCTTGAATTCATGTCACAAAATGTTCCTCATATAGACACTATAAAATACGATATACAGGCCATAGATGAAAATTCATATCTTCCAGATTACTAAGACCCATAACTTCTCAATTGCAGATCGTCCAATAAATAATAGGGAATACTCTAACCCTACACGTCTGCTTATAAGTCTACGTCTGCTCGTGTTATCTCTAACTACCCCAAAAGAACCACATTTAAATTAATAAATAGGAATGCTCAACCAATTAAAATGCTAATCATATGCGTAATACAAACTTGGTTCCTTACAAAATGAATAGCACAGTTTCTTCTCACAACAAACCAGCCAGCTCGTTATAACAATTGTCCCAAATACTAACGAAAATTTAGGAAGAAACAAGCTACAGAATTCGTGGACTCCTACAAGGATCTTTCTGTCAAATTAAAGAAAAAGCAACCACCCTTTCAATATGCTCCTTTACACACAAAAAGCAACTATTTCAAACAATTTCGCACGCCCAAGTCAAGCACTAGTCTTTGTAAAACAGTTTAATGATCAGAATATACTTATTTTCGGGTTATCCTTTACAACAAAATTACACAAAATAATAGGCACATAACTACTTCAGCTTCGAAGTTTCACATCAAAGATTACAAAAGTAATGTGTGGATCTCAAATTATTTTCAAAACTCTTAAAATTGACATTTTAGGACATACATGGTTATGCTACGAATGAGGGTTTTCTCCAGAACTGGTCAGTAACAGAAATAGTGTTGTCCTTTAAGACTCACACCTGAAATTTATGAAGAACTAATGAGGTTTCCTTAGACTATCCTGAGTATGCCCTAAAAATGTCGGTTTTTGGTAGCAAATTGCCACCTGCAAACAAATCAAGAGGTACTCCAGATATGATATATGATGATGAAAGGAATACACAGCATTAGATGTGAGAAACAGTACTCAAGTAAATCGTTGGAAGAAAGAGCGAATAGAGCTCCAGAAGATAATTACACACCAACACCCTATGCAGGGTTAATGTTCTCTGTCGATTACAAGGACAGACAAAGAAAACCAAATGATAAACTACAAACCGGGAAGAGGAAATTGGGCAGTTACATAGTAACCATGTGCAACTCTTATACAGATGCGTAAACTTGCGCTCAAGATTTATACTAACAGTAACCAGAAAACTAATGAAGCTTTCTCCAAATCTTTTGCAAAAACCTTCAAAATGGCCATTTTGGGTAATCTTTTATCATCGGAATGGCCCCACACATGCCTAACTGGGGTTTTTATCTATGCCTCAAGACTCATAAGACTGGTAATACTGTCCTAAAGATTCAAACCAAAAATAAAAACAACAAAATTTATATGTTCTTGAGATAACTTGAAGAAAACTGTAAAAATGGTAATTTTAAGAGCAAACCAAGCATGAGCTTCCCCGCCCAAGATAATATAATGGTGCATAAAATAACTTAAGAATAATTTAGGAAGGGGGGATGGACTTTCCAAAACATTGCAAAAAGGGGAATTTCTATTGATCAAGAAGGGGGGGATTTAACCCCTCTGCACACTATGGCCCCTGAAACAACTTTTAAAATCAAAGTTCATCACTTTGTTTCGATTACGGATCTAGGAAGGAACTGCTTTAACAAAATAGTCACCTAATATGGGCAACTACCATGCGGTACTAGACATATAAGTCTGGCAATATTTTGGTCTAGGTGTTGGCCCATCTACATGATGGAGTACAAACTCGCATTCATGTCCTTTTGAGCAGGGTAAAAACCTGAGCAATATGATGAAAGCTCTAGTATGATAGAAACAAGTGCAATGCCCATCGGAACTTCGTCAGTTCTTAACCCACACTAGGATTTCGGGCCTGAAAACAGAATATCCTGAGGGCAGTTGGAATTGCTTGTGTGGGCGGCCCAAGCAGTAGTGTACAACAGCTACCACCAGTTGCAGCATACTACACTTGTTCATAGAATAAAAGGTATGCACTTCTGTGGATTCCATCTAGACAACTTACTTTCCACAACAGCCTTGTTATTACAGTGCAACCACTTATTCAACTTTATGTTTTTGACAAATCCTTTGTCTACAATAAATAGGGTGCAGCTAAAAAACGTTTAAACTGTATGATCGAATACTGTCCACAATGTACCAAAACTAAGCGCTGCTCCATCGAGGCATTCCGACAACATGGATTGGCAGAAGTTAGCCCCTCAGGCTAAAGTAGAAGTCCTCAGACTAAGCTTAAAACTGACAACTCAAGAATAAAAGAAGGGTCTTCAACCTGTAGCCTGCACACAGACTGATCGAGAAAGTTAGCTTCTCTCACAGTCTGCTCACTTCAGTACGCTAATGCAATTTGCTATGCCAAAGCGAATTCAATACCCTATTCAGCAGACGGCTTTGCCACCTGCTTTCATACTGTGCAGATGCAAAAAACAAATTTGAATCTTGGCGCACTTTCCAGCTGTTGCTATGATACATCGCATAATTAGTAGCTGTGCCGTTGTTTCGTTTCCATGAGATCTTGCTAAATTTTTCTCATGATGCATAACATTAGCACCTGATGTTAGCAGACCTAGCAAAGGAGTGAAGTGCGCTAGGGCTGGGAGCAGGCTATCAACCTGGCCCTCCATGGAGCATTGCACAATATCGTGTTTTGCACACACAAGAGGCTGTTGGCATAGTTCATTAACAATGTACCTCAGAATTTCAGCAGCATCTTGTTGCTCACAGAGATCAATGTTGCTACTGCACAACACACTTTGCACTTCAACACTTCGATAACATTAAGCACAGACGTTCTGAGTGGACTTATGCTTTGGTGGTCAGAATAAAGATTTTGCCACAGAGATTCAAGTTTCGTGAAGCACTGTATGAGAGCATTAATAGCACCTGTATTGCCCTTGTTAACAAGACCAGAGTGACTATGACCTGGGCGCAGCGAAGTTGCAGGTGGAAAGCAGGGGGAAGCTTAGCCTAGCCCTAGCCTCTTCTCTCTGCCATCTGCAATTCGTCCCTCAGTGCAGATTAGGCGAGAAAGGAGCCTAGTTGCAGCTCGCTTGATCTCTTGACCAGTTTCAATGCGATTCTGCCTAGCTTGCAGAAATGAACTTATGTGCATAGTCACCTGGACACATAACCTAACGTGAAAATAGATGTATCATCACATATACTCTGATTCTCGTGAGGCCAGTGACAAGTTCCTGATTGGCTGGATTCACTGCGCTCAAGATCTGGAGCGCAGATAAGGTATGTGCCACTCGGCGGTCGTAGCGTGGAAATATAAAATTGCGATGTAAATGTGGAGCGCGAACGGAGATTGCCGAGTGACTGGGCTAGGGGAAGCTTTCTGAAAAGCAAACTTATCTAAAGAATTTCCATCACTTGGCGTTCCGTGGGGCTCGGTATTGGGCATAGGAGGACACTCACTTGTGACTTGCCATGCATTTGAATTCCTGGACAGCCAGATTTCGAATGAACTTCTCATCGATTCAAGTCCTAGGTTCCTATGGGCAGTGCATACAGATTTGTTAGGAAAACCCAAATGGAGCGTGCACGAGCGAACAGAGCTGGCACAAACCACTAACATGAATTAAGTAACACATTGATAATATAGTATCAACTGTTGAGCATCAGCATCGTCCAATGATCGTTTCTATCAACCGTTGACGTGTAGATCAACCGTTGATAGCCACCTCTGATCCGTTGATTGCCTGAAGGCATGTGCGGAAAATTTTTATCAACCGTTGAGAACTGTTGCAACATCTTTAATTGCATGCTATCAGCGGTAGAAACGCGTATTTGTTGCACCCTGCTGTCTAGGATACGGGATGTGGTACAGGAATTTGAGGAACAAAGAACACAAGTATTTTCAGTGGTGATGTTCCACCTCTCCGAATTGGCTGGAGGAAGAAAATTGTGATAATTGGCCCCTAAACAGAATGTGACCAACTGCTTTGGCATCGCCAGTAAAGACTTCCAAAAGAGGTCGTTCCTTACTAAGTCGTACCCTCTAGTCCACCGACCCTGAGCTTTGAGCTGTGCGGTCTTCATGTGAAGTGCTTCATCATCTGAATCAGTCACAATGCCAAATACAAGTTTGCGATACTCGTGTGATCTTTTGGAAGGTATTTTGGGAGGAGTTTAAGAGAACCAAACCCTGCACCAAACCCTTTCCGAAGTCAAGCATACCCTCAACAAGAACAGTCTCCGACATTTTCCAACGACCAACCTTCAGATCAATGTCTGAACCGCTGACAAGGGGATCAGCAGAGTCTCTCAGCAACAATGGGCTACTAACCTTGACAGAGGTTTCATGACAGAGGACAAGCTTTTTATTGGCAGAGGATAAGGAGAAGATGATGAGTACAGACAGACTAGCAGTGGAGTAGTGAATTTTCAGCCATTTTCTTATCAGGCACGATATCCTTTGTTCGAGTTTTAGAACTTCAGAGATATGAATTTTGTAAATTTCCAAAGGCCAACAAAGACGAGGTATAAGGATATGCTGCAGAATTCAGTTTCTGAATCACAGAATAAAATGACTAATCAAATAGCAAGAGGACTATTTTAGCCATTGACATAGTAGCAAAGATTCTTCAAAGGTTCTTCGTCAGATACACTAGACTAGAATTAGTCGTTTTCTTTCTTACTCCTTCGCTCTCCACACAGCAATAACAAGAACTTCGAGTCAGCGATATCAGTGAACGGGAAAACGACTAGAAGGCATTGGTGCAAATGTATACCCAGGAGCTCACACTCAGCATTGCACTTCCTATTGTTATCCAAAGATAATACGAGCAG
>JAOBRC010582120.1:0-11044 GCA_027575255.1 Scolionema suvaense
TGTTTTCATTTACTTGCGGTGCGGAAAATGGCAAAAACGCGCATGCGTACCAAACTATTTTGACCGGGATTGTATGTGTTTAGGCTCTTCCCCAGTCCCCGGAAAGTTGCAAAACATCCAAATTCACTGGCAAGCGAGCTCAGTTATCAGGGAAGACTGTATGATACTCTGCACGGTCATAAAAGCAAGCAAAAAGCTTTAAATCAACAGATATCAACAGCATACAGATGCACGAAATTCCTCAAATACGACCATTTCGCCTGTTTCTATGTGTTTAGGCTCTTCCCCAGTCCCCGGAAAGTTGCGAAACATCCAAATTCACTGGCAAGCGAGCTCAGTTATCAGGGAAGACTGTATGATACTCTGCACGATCATAAAAGCAAGCAAAAAGCTTTAAATCAACAGATATCAACAGCATACAGATGCACGAAATTCAGACGATCGCTGCCAAAAATCTTCGCCAAAATGGTTTGGCGAAGATATTTTGGCAATGATTGTAGGCCTGACTAGCGACAATACCCCAATTAGCTCTTTGTTTCGAGAAGAATGGAGCTCTCGCTAGTCAGATTTTGCTCAGTGCGCTCGACTTTTGCTCTTTATCAGTTTTCGCAATCTTTTCTGACTAACTTCAAAGGATGCCTATGTGTTGCCCTTGAGCTGTACTAGAGTCCGACTGGCGATGATAAAATCTCCTAGTTGGAAAAAATAATGAATTTTATCTAAATTTTCCCACGAAGTATGACTAGCTCTGACTATCTCCGACTAGCGAAAAGTCAGAGATCTGTGCGCGCAGGGCCATAATGCTCTTGCTCGGATTGAGTTTTGTGCGGAAAAGAGAAATCGCAGGAAACTTCATGAAAAACTCCACGAACTATTAGCAGGGATCCGGATGATGAGCAGCAGGAGCTTTGCATGGACTCATTAGTTAAAAATTCTGCATGCAATGTTTCTTTATTTATTAGCGTCCCGTGCCAAGAATACTGAAATGGTCCCATTCGATGCGATGACCACCGTCTTTGATCAGCACCTTGACTTTGTAAAGTGACGGGGTCTTGCGGCACCCAAATACAAAATCGAACCATGTTTAATGAAGCAATGTGAAATACTGACTGGCTTTTACGCCTCCATACTTCGCACTGAAGGCAAAACTTGGGCGAATTTTAAATATAGATTGTCGAAAATTGCCTTTCCAGTTTGAAAATGAGAAATTGCAGTTACTTTTTAGCTACTTTTATGCAACTTGAAACAAAAAGTAGACACATTTTTTAGGGAATTTTAGAGAGTTGAACACACCTTTAGTGCCTGCACGTCCGCGTATGTCATACGTGTTAAGTGACCCCCCCCCAAAGGCTTGGTCATTCCAATATAGACGGGTCACAATCCCAATGGTGAGCTTGATTTATAAATAACTCTAGATTTATCGGAAACAGCCAGTCGATCTTTGTAGTGCAAGAAGTTGAGGAACTTTTAAAAATTTTTCTGAGATTTACGCATTTGTATACTTGTTCTGCAGTGCGCCTCATCAAGATACAGTAAAGATATGAATAATTTCCTTTCAGGGACAGTAGGGATTTCGTCACTAGATTTCTGCTTTTGTTTTTGAATGACGTCAGATATTTGCTTTTGTTTTCAATCTTAAGTTAGACATCAAATTGAGAGTATAGCTAACCCTGTTGGACAATAAGGTTAATATACTCTCAATTTGACGTTTAACTTAAGATTTGAATCATAACAACCTATAAAGATGTTTTTAAGAGATATCTTGCTTTTGTTTTTGAATGACGTCAGACTTTTGCTTTTATTTTTGAATGATGTCGACCATGTTGTGATGATGCCGGAGCAGCATGATCTATTCTTTTTTGCTCGAATTCAACCATGAAGATACTCTAGCGAGAACAGGGCCGAAAAGAGACCCCAACAATAAAAGCAAATACAGGCCACACCCATTTTGAAGTTCTAGTAAGCCTCGTGCAACAGTGTAGGCACCAAAAAACACTGCGTTTCGATGATGAAAAAACTCTCAAGCGCAATATTCTACCTATCGCCCTGATTTGCGATACTCTTCGTCTCGCTCAATTATCCTCTGCTTGCGGATCAGCAATATGAAGGCTTTTTTGACATAAATTCCCGGAATATTTTGCATACCGTTGTAGCACAATTTTGTGGGCTTCTAAACATGTCCAAAAGTTGCTTTGGACAACACGAGAGAGAGAGAGAGGCTTTTAAATTGACAAAATTATGAAAAAAAGGACTTGGTAGCAAAATAGGGTGCCTCCCACCACGACTCCCTGCTTCAAAATCATTCAAAGTCCAAAATCCAATCCGTCAAACTGTGTCGGTCAAGTCGAGACGGCTTTGTTTCGCCTAATTTAATTTTGTTCAAGATTGAAGGTACTTTTTTGGAGATAACTTTACTGCATTTTGTTTCAGAACAAAAATAACAAATAAAATTCAAAACGCCTTACCAAAAAAAGGAAAAAACAAAATTTCTGCCTCGGTCTTGCATAAGATCCTTTAAATCGGACATCAAGCAACATCGTGTTATGCTCATCTAAGTCATCACACCCAGCAACATTACCGGAAGCACTGCATTGGAAGGAGAGAGAGTAGTGCATATCCCTAGTCCGTTACCATTCACGCCCTAAGGTTTCAACTGTGTCAACTACGGCTTCGCCCTTGGTGTCAACGAACTTCTATACCCTTGGCATGCATCGATGAATGATGCGCAGGTCGCAAGGAAAAATCGGAGCCACACGGTTCAGCTTTGACGATATTGACACGCACATGCTTAGTTGAACATAGTGCTGACGTAAGTCATACGAGAGTGGAATGATTTAAACCGTGTTTACACAGGAAAGTGCGATAGGAATGATTCAAATACAAAGGTGATTTTTACGTACGTCTTTTAGTGGAAAATGCAGTAAAGACTCAGAATATTGAAAACTCAATAAGTTGAAGAGTCCCTCCGGTGACTGGTTCACAAACGTTGAGTTCACATACGGTACATCCTGGAACGAATATCTCTATCCATGAACAGGAGACGCCTGGAGATAATTTGAGGACATGCAGCTAGGCAAGGAAGTGTTCCAAGGTTACTGTTTTTTGTGGGATATATCATGCTAGCGTTGGTAAAATCAATTATTCAGCGTGCATCGTAGTCGAAACCACACAGAGCTTATTTTTCGTACCTGACGTTTGCAGCATCGCAAAAAACCACATAGAAACATGATAGTATCTGCTAGTGAGAACAAAATGTTGGCATCTGTTTTACTTGACTTGGCTTTCAGAAATTAGGCAAGTTCAGTACTCAGCAAGAATCTGATTGTTTCTTAAACTGGAAGCCAGAGATGATAGGTTTAGGAAGATGCATTTTTCCGGAACATAACTCAGCATTGGAAGCTATTCATGGAGTTATATGCTTCCTTTTAATAGGCAACATTTATAAGCAACACGAGGCTTAAATCTATCGAAAACTTAAGAAACAGCCCAGCTTTGACAAGGCCGAAAGAAATGCAACGTAAAAGAAGAACCTTTATTTGGTTTAGCTGATTGAATGTTTCAAAGTTTCCTGCAACTACACGATTCTTTTCAAAAGAAGTCTGAAATTCGAGTAGAGAAAAAAACAACAACACCCCCTATCGTTAAAATGTCGACAAGCCTCTCTGTGGTCAACAAGTAACGGCTAAGCAACAATCATGCCTGAGATAGAGGAAAACGTAAGCAACATCGAGGCTCAGACTAACATAGTGTCGCTTATAAAAAACAAAAAGCATGTGCTTTCGATCTAATCATTTTGAAGTCGCAGTTTCTTGCCACAATCCTGTAATACCAGATAAATTTCCTAGTTCATGTGACAAAAGCTATGAAATCCTATGTCATCTGGGATTTTTTTTTAAGCCATTGATGCAGTCTGGAGTTTTGTATTCTAGTCTGACGATCCACTGTATGAACTTTCCATTAACATGGAGTATACGTGCAATTCAGGCGAGAGGAAATAGGCAGGATTGCAAACGTGACGACAAAAATTTCACTGTCTTACTTTCCAGTCGTTGTGTAGAAATACCCGACGGGTTATGCAAGTCAGTTTTACCTAAGTCTTTGCCGATAAAACAGGTAGAAATTTAGTCTATCTGCTATGCAAGGTTCCGACTGAGAAACATTTTGACAGCAAAATTTCATGCTAAATTTTGATTTTCATCGCTCTAAACGCATGTGACTTCTGATCAAAATCTTAACCTCCAGTGTTTTTTTCGTAAAAACAACAACAAACGAAAATGTATGGCCGAGTATGTCGAAGAACCGAAGACTATTATAACAATATCTGGTTAAGATCCAGCTAGGAATCGTTCAGAATTTTCAAAGCATTTTTAGAAAAAGGTATCACTTTGTAGTTGCGGTACAGTTTTTCTGGAAAACACGTCGCACTAAAGGTTGTCCAAGAGTGTACCACTCGCAACAGGCCTGGAATACTTTACATGGTACTATGCCGGTACTGTTCACATGAATAATCTAACACAGGATTATGTGCCAGCAACAGTGACAAAACAGAGCTACTCTCATACATACAAGCAAGCAATCGTGTCTGCGTTGCTGCTCAAAATTAATACTGCCCACTGTAAAACAACAGTCAAATGAAGATCAGTAAAGTGCAGCACGTGAACTATCTAACTACACTAGGAATAGTCGGCACTAAAAGCCATGCTGGCTTTTGCAATTCAGGCAACTATCTGATCAAATCTAGGTATACATCAATGCAGTGTATTTACGCCTATCTGTATACATGACAGAACTCCAGAGCAAATGTATTTTTTTTGTGATTTGGAGCCACGTGATGTTTACGACGAACATTCACTGCAGCCATGCGTCAACTAATTGGATTGGATGCTTTCAATAAAAGCAATTGAATTCCACCAATCATTGCTGATTTCATAGAAATCAGTATCTTCTGCAGCTCCCCCATAACAAAAAACCAAAAGATATCCAACGCATATGATAGACAATAAACCATGCAGCAAGCTGAATCCGCCAGCATGGCAATAAATGCTTCCGCGGAGAGGAATGTAGTTCATGAGACGGGTAGCTTCAGAATGAAGCTGATTGGCTACCTTAGGGGAAGAAAATATTTGCGGAATTTACTTTTGCGATTTTGGCCTTTTTTCGCAAAAATTTATTCTGCAAAACCTGCTAGTAGTCGGGCAATTGGAACAAAATTTATTCCGCAAAATTTGCAAAAAAAACCAACAAACATTCAAGTGTCAAGCACTCGATTCAAAGCTGTAAAATCGTATTTTTTGGTCTTTCTTGGACACTTTAAAGACTCGTCCACAGCTTTCTCAGCCCGACAAACAAAACGGAACATCTTCCTCTTCCATCTCAAAAATTAATACAGAACACAGTCGCACACATTTCTTCCGTAAAACTGATCAACCAGCTTTCAAGGGTACAAATTTCTTGCGCAAAAATTTCTTCTACCGTACTTCACTTTAAAACCTTTTTCTGAAACTTGCCGGAGAAAGCCCCTTTAAAAGATGTACGACGGAACTCAGGAATATAAACACTAAGCAAAGAATGAAATCCCTAAGCGAATATATTTTACTGTCACATTCATTGTCACAAATTACATGAAATTTCGCCAAAAGCTCACTTCTTCGCTGAGTCTTCACGTAACGCTACAGTTCGATTGAAGATAAGCTAAAAGAAACAAGATTGAAAAAAAGCGTTATCAGAAAGGAAACGGCGAGAAGCACTATAAAACATATATTTAGCTTCAACCGATACTCCAGCAACGATGAAAACAATGAACAGGCAACCCTGACACGAATGGCACTGACACGTTCTAATATTAGCGTTCTGTTTATACTAACCCCACAAAGTCAACCTTATCGTCGGCGAGCTTTCCTTTCATAGCAATTTCGTGACGCTGATGAGAACCCAAAGAACCCTTTTCAAAGTAGAACTTTAAACGTATGACTGCAACTTACGTTTCAGCAAGAGCATCCCCACAAACGGTGCGATGAGAACAAATGCTTCTACCTTAATTGCACGAACGCACGCGCGCAAAAACCCCTGATAAACAAAATGCATGCATCATGCAGAACAAAGTTTAGTTGCGTACAAAAGCCTGAGTAAAAAACATGTCTCACTGCCAGGACATGCTCTTTTTTATGAGCATCTTGATTTTTCAGACCAGGCTCGACTAAGCTGAAGGTCCTGACAGATCAAGTTATACATATATTAAATATAGTTAACCTGATTGCGAAATACGTCTAAAATCTTTTCGTGACAAGATTTTAACTAAACACAATGGCAAACTTAGAAGAGGTCTCAGGGTACGTAAATCCAACTCAGTGCGTGTGAACGAGCTAAGCACCACAAAAGACTCTCCCTGACTTTTTATGAAGTGTTCATACAACATCGTCTCTGTAAATGGTTCGAAGCTAAGATATGCTTAGCTGAATGATCAAGGCTGAAAGATATGCTTCTCATATGCTTAACATTCTGCTGAACCCGAGCCCAATATGCTTATAAGCGTTATGCGGAATAATGTGCTACAGGTTTCGCTCATAAAAAACAGAAGTCGCCCAAACATAGGAATATTCGTATGGTTCAGATGGTTATCATGTAGAACTCCCACACACATACCTTGTGGGGCGTACTTGAAGGATCGACTGCAAAGAAACCGATTCGTTCAAACTGGAAGCGAGACAGTGAGGGTGCATCCTTCACGGAAACATCCACGTAGGCGTTGCTGATCGTCGTAAGTGAATTCTGCAACAAGATAAGTTTTGTTATCAAAATATGTGCGGCACTCGAAAGCACTTCCAATTGCAGAAGTGAAAGAATGCTGTCGTATTTTTACAACTAAATACCGGGAAAAGAAACAAGTCGCAAGTAACAAGACCAAGTCAAATATGGCCAGGAAGAAAGCGAGACACAGGCATAAGAGATTATTTATGAATGAGGTTATTAAACTGACAGCTCTCTCTTTTACAGCGGTATAAAAGCAAGCAGTTCAACTTGAACAGCTGCACAAGGCATAAGTGAAACAGTATTTGTATTCAGAAATCAACTCTTAGACAGGCAGATGGCGAAGGCGTCAACAACACATCGTTCACTGGACCACTACGTAACACAGCCTTTAGGTCACGGAATGTAAAAGAGAGAAGTACCAAAGAATAGGCTACCTATGACGACACGAAACCTGAAACAGAAGTGTGAAATGAGTGGCGCACAAATCACATATCCATGAAAACCCAAAACGACTAGAGCGAATAGTCACATGGTATAAGCCACAGGGAGGAAAGGTCGGAGAGGCACAAGCGCGAACAACATGCTCAAAGTAGCAGCAAGATTGAAGGAAATGCTCGAATGTGAAAAACTCACCAGCAGATCAGTCAGATTATACGAGTATCATAGAAAAGTGCATCGTCCTCATAAATCTCTGGAAAGCAGCAAATATTCACTTTATAAAAAAAACAACTCTCACTTCAGCATATTAAATCAGGGGTTTTTGGCTGTTTGATAAAAATGGGACTACACTAGTTTCGAGTTACCGCCAAATGTTTCTGACGGTACTCAAAATTTATCTGCTATGAGTAGGAGCGTCTGTTTTCTGAACAACCTCAAAATATAGCACACTCACTTCATTAATATCAGTAAGAAATCCTCCTGGAACTTCCGCTGGGTTTTCAGGGTTCGGATGTTTGAACCTGAAGAAAGTAATTGGAATATTAAAACTAAAACCAGCACAACTTTTAACAATGGAATTATGCGTAGTCGTACTAGAAGTACAACGAGAATGTAGATCACTCATTCACATGGCCTGGACACGTAAAAACACGATACATCATGCAGTTAAACATTTATGCATACATGGATTTATGATAGGGTACACATCAAAACAAATCATACAGTATTCCATACTACACAATGCTAAGCAGCACAAATTTACACCCATCTGATTCACGATACGTCTAACAATGAAGCAAACGAGCAGTCAACAAAACAAATCCATGCGCCTTTGGAGTGGTGCAAGACATCAGAACTGACACGAATGTGACACAAATAATTTCGAACAGGACAAGCACGCCAAAGACTTATCCTCTAAACGACTTCAACTGCATTATAGTTAGATGCTATGCTCCACATACCGTATCTGATTAAATAGTGAGTGGCATCGTGCAACGAAACAAGTGCTTGGGATCTAACACAGCAGGGTCACCAATACACACGTGTATTCCACGATTACACAATGCAGGCGTTCGTGAAAATATCTACCATTTAGCAAAGTTTCTATGTGCACATAGCTTTCCCATAACATCACACTTATCATGGAAATATAAAACAGACGTGACACAGCTTAAACGATAAGACCAGTGGTGGATTCTATCCACAGAAAATGTTGACAGGAACGAAAAAAAAAAGGTTGCAACTAAAACGCCTGTGTGAGATCGGAGATACAATCTCGTTATCGATTCATTAACCCGATTAGTGAAGGGCATCCGCTACTCCCATTTTACTGATAGAGGAGTGGCGAGAGGTAAATTTACCCCGCCCCATAAAAGGCTTACTTTCAGGTTTTAGGGCCTAAAAGTACCATAACATTTCACCTTAAGCAAGTTCTAAAATTTCATGTGAAAAAAATCAGTGCAAACGCTCTCAAATTGCTGACGTCATCACTTTTTTCTGCTGATATCAGCAAAAAATTGGCTACTATTTTCAATATGATATAACTCCTGAACTACACATCCTAGAGAGGCTATTGAGGGCTCATTTTAAACCTTCATAAAGAAGTGTCTGAAAAAGCCTAATTTATATGTAAAATTATGTAATTTTTGTACAATGATATGTACATTGATTATGAATAAAATAAAAAACTCGGTTTTTACCATAAAATGACGTCAAACAGTCTGATTGTTCTCAAATTCACACAAACTATGGCTTTATGCAGAGAAAGTCACGGACCAAGGTCCATGTCAATTGCTTCAGTAGTTCTAAAGTTACGACGATTTTAATTTGTAAGGATTTGCATGAGAAAGTAAAAAAACTGAAACCAGTGCCTGACAAAAGGCCCATGTTTCCTGAACCGCTAACCCTACTGAAGTAAAATTTGCACGGATTAATTTCAAGTCAAATTGGTTCACATAGCTATAACGGGAGCGCCTACAGCGCCCTGGTTTATATATTTTTGGCCAATTCTGAAGGTGGGGGTAAATTTACACCTCCCCTTTATCAATCGGGTTAAAAACTGGACGGCGGATAGTTGCACATTTTATTATAAACAAATACTAACCGAAAGATGCTAGTGATACTTCAAAGACTAAAAACAACAAGCACTCGGGTTTCTTGCGTCCTCGAAAAAAGAATCAACTTAACTTGAATTTCATTTTTATTTCTCTGACAAAAGGAGGGGACACCACCACCCATGTCCTTTTAGAATAAAGTTCAGAGTACAAAATTGTAGTGTTGAACGTTTGATTGAACCAGCATATAATTTGCATGTCACAAATCAATTACCATAGGAAATTCAATACACTTGGGGAATTTGCAACGCATGAGTTTTTTTAGCGTAAATCTCTGGTTTGATCACCTTGTTGACAAATCAAGGCTGGAATCAAGCTTAATTGAACCAAAAGAAGTATTTTGCCACATTTCGAAATTCTAAACTATGCCTGTATGACTTAGCCTGCCAAGGCCTCAAATGGTAAACTCCCGGTACGTTACAAAAGTTCGACATTTACCCTATAGGAAAGCGTGGTAACACCAACCTAAAGTCTATGCACAATATGGTATCAGAGGTCAAAGGCCATACTTAATATATGTTTACTTTTTCTTTCGCAGAAGTGAACTTACAAACGCTTGTGAGCAATATGCCATGGAAAGAACCGTCTCGATAGATCACTAACAAGATATTTGAGGTCAAGAGATTACTACTCTCAAGATATACATGATTTTCATAAAAAAAAGCGTGCAGAAACAAATAACTAGAAACAACAGACGCAATTTTTCATATCAGGATTGCTAACAGGGAGGCTACCATATTTCTCTAGTGGCTTCAAAAACTTATTCTCAGCCTCGTGTATCGGGCGCCAAGATTCTGAGCATGTACACGATTTTTTTTTATAAGCAACTTAGAATTTTGGTCAGATCTCAAGTTGCTTATTTGTCAGCCAAATTCTAATACTGAAGTTGCTTAACGGTTGCATAATCTTTTTTTCCGTGTTCATGTCAGAAAAAGAAAAGAGAAGCTAAAAATTTTAATTGCGAGGAATACATATGTACTTTTAAAAGTATAGTGAAAAATAACTTATTGCAATACAAGGTTCATCAAATATATATAAATTGCTTAAACCACAGAGAGTTTTATACAATACAGTTATGAAAAAAGTTGCTTATATGCCATGGCTATCCAGAGCTGAAGTTGCTCAATGATTTTTTGATTTCAGTTCAGTTGCTTATAAAAAAAAAGGTCGTGTATATCCAGAGGCGGGTAGTATGCCGAGCAAGTTAGAACTATATCTACTTCGATTCAATACTTACAAAGACATTTTGCTAGATTTCTATAACTATAACATCGAATGTTTTCAACTTACAGTCGATCATATATCCGAACTTCGCAGTGCAGCGGATCAGACACCCACTGCACAAATGCCTTTGGTTTAGCAGTACTTGAGCTGGGCTCGCTTGTAACATGCACTTCAGTAACGTCTCCATTGCTATTCTAGAGAAACGAAAAAAAAGGATAAGTTTGAAGTTTCACATCATCATAGTACAGTGTTGCAACGCTCAAATTCAAACCGATTTAAACACAAAGAGTGCAAATTCTCACGATCAAGGCCCAGCTTAAGGATACTGTTAACCCTCGGAGAGCATTTTTTTCTTGAGCCTGTTATTCACTTCAGACAAGGCTCGGTGACATCATATAGAGATAAGTTCATGAACATTATACACCTGGTTCATTTCCTATGATTTCAGACGAGTATAGCCACCTGCTCCCGGTAAACAAAGAAAACAATAGGAAAACTAACCATACTTCTTCGCAGAG